>JALIZH010003088.1:0-90004 GCA_030522465.1 Rhipicephalus appendiculatus | reverse complement strand
TCAGACCACGCATCCTCAGAATTATTTGTCGCTGGAGAAAGCGGGTTTGCGCGCCACACGCCATATTATTATCATTAGTCGGTCTTTACGCAAATGATCAGCATGTCAAATTAGTGATACATTCATGCCCCTTCATGGCAATTTTCGTGTATACCAACTTGCGAAGTGAACGAGGCGCGAGAGCTACGCGAGTTATTTTTGCTTTTGGTACCGCAGCCACGCCGACGGACACCTTCCGCTTCGCATGAAAAGGCATCGCATGAAACAGCAGAGTACGGGAGGCAGCCTTGTAAAACAAATTGAACGCACCAAATTAAAGAAACGATATAACGGGTGCAATCGCGTTAGCATGAGATAGCCATTTACTACGAGCTTATATGTGCTGTGCTAATTCTCAAGGTTATCTTTGTGATCTCCAGCTTATTCTCTTCTGCAGCACATTTACGTTCGTCATTCCACACGAGAGTGAATTAAGCAGCTTCGCTCAAACGGGCCCGTAAGTGCGGACGATAGCGGTGACAAATGAGCTGAAAGGAAATATAGAAAATCCCCGTTTCAAAACACACAAACGCGTTCTCTATGCAGTGAGTCGCTGCAGTGTTATATTGCAATGACGTAGTATTAAATATTGCCCAAATTACCGCAATGTTGGCTAATAGAGGCCCAAATATCGGGCACGTAGCAGACGCTCGCTGCTTTGACGCGGCTTCCCTTTCGGAGAAAGCCCACGGGTCCTGCACGGCAGCGCCGCGGCGCGGGAGTTCACCACGAAAGGCCCTCACTCCTTCCATGTATTCTCGCTGCGCTTTGGACACTCTAACGTAGTTCCGCACGTGTGGTTTTGGTTTGAAGTGATTGGATCATGCACGTTGCAATACAATATATTCCCAGTCGATGACTGACAGCAATAATAAACACACATAATACCAACACACATTATAATTACACAAGCATGGAGCAAACTTATTTATTTTTTTATTCGTTTTTTTTTTGTGCTAAACATGGTCCCGCACGCAGTATTTGATTTAAAGTGATTGGCTAAAGTGCAGCGGGGGATTTGAACTGAGTTGCGGAGCGCAGCCTCCTCGTGTTTTCTGTTTTCACTCTTCTCCCTTCTTTATCGTGCTCTTTTGCCACCCTGTTGACCTTGTCGGGCTGACCAGTGTGATGCTTCGAGACACGCTGAATCTCACCGGCTGTGACGATCGTCCCCGTTCTGCCCTTGCTACCTTGCTCCGCTTCCGTCAAACGCGAGCTTAGCCTAGCGGCTTTGAAACACGGAAAGAACACACGCGCGCATGCACACAAAACATATTTATCTGAAGGGACGTAAATAGCGATGGGAGAGAACGAGAAACGCACCGGTACATATTTATCGCGAAGTGTCAATCGTTACCCCCTCCAACGCCCATATTTTTTTCCCTTTGTATTAATCAGTCGTAGCTGGAGATACAAGTTTCATGAGAAAGGATGGCTCGAAAAGAGAGAAAGAACGACGAACTTTTACAAACGAAACATGGAGTTGCGAAGGTTGGTTGGTGAGGTTAGGAGGAAGTGCGGTAGGTCCGGGGCATTTGTGGTTGGAGAAACGAACGGGTGCACTTACAACTAGGCGTGCCCCCCTGGGGGAGTCAGCGGGGGGGGGGGGGGGGTGCAAAGCCAGCCCCATATGTTGGCATAATAGGGAGGGGGACACTGCGACGAACCTTCGCCCCTCCCTCCCCTGAAGGTGAACCCTGCGCCCGCCTATGCTTACGAACATCGCCTATTTCACTTGTTCGTACCTCTCAGGACGACTTATTTTATGTTTATGTAGCGTATACCTTTAGCTAGATGTTCGAAGTCTCGTCGATGACGCGCGAGAAAATCTTGGTGCCATTTTATCCGACACCCTTAAAAGCAGGCACAGAAGATTTCTCTTCGAGAATTCATTGTATCGCCTTCACGGGTAGTCAAACCGCATATATCGAATTCACAAAAATACGGGAGTGTCACCCTGGGGACACGCGGGAAAGTCCCTTGTCGTGAGGAAAAAACAGCTTCTTGTGAGGGAAAGCCGACTTCTTGGGGCGTTCCATCCTGCCCCATGTATTTGATGTATCAAATGCTCCGGCTAATTTTGTTCGATGTGGCTGTAGCTCTTCATATTAATTGACGTTAAAGCATTGTCGTATTCGAAAACAGTGCTATGCAAGTGATGATTCGATTTACCCGAGTTCTATATATAGGAGGTTTTCTCTGTGTTCCCACCACTGGGCAGGCCTTTGACAGGCAGTCTCTTTATGAATGCACTTTACACAATAAACAAAGGTTCAATGAGTCTAAGAGTTATATTTTGCTTTGACTCCTATGTCGGCCTCACTCAATCGCCCTGTTCTTCAATAAACTACACCCGCATATACGCTACTTTACTTTACTATGCTTGACGTGTATTTCTTTCTCTACTTTACTATGCTTGACATGTATTGTGCCTTCATGACACACATGGCTATGCTGTGCTTTATCCCCTCCTTCCTCCTTTCCCTCCTCCCCGCCCTCGCTTCCATTCTCCTTCCCTTGCTATACTGTACTACACACGGCTATGCTATGCTCTACCCCCTCGTCCTTTCCCTCCCCTCAGCCTTGCTTCTCCTCCTACCCTTTGCTATACTATACAACATACGACAATGCTATACAACGCTGGCTGTGTTATGCTTCACCCTCTCCCCCTTCTCATTCCCATACGCCTCACGCTAGCTTCGCTCCCCTTTCCCGTACCCTTACTATAGCATACTACACGTAACTATGCTATACACGGTTTTTCCTGCGTGACTCCATACGTGGTTATGCTTTACCTCACCCCTTCCCCTTCTCGTTTCCTTCTCTCCTCCTCACCCTCAGTTCACTTTCCCGCACCCTTTCTATACCACACTATACATGGCTAGGCTATACATAGTTTTTCCTGTGGGACGCCATACATGGGTGTGTTGTGCTTTACTCTCACCGCTCTTCCTTGCCTTCATAATCATCCTCTCATAACTCACTCTTACCCTCACATTCTTTTCCCGCCCGCTTGTTACACATGGCTATGATATATATGATTTTGTATTCATGATGCCAAGCGACATGAGATCACAGCATACGATGACAGTACACTCCCTCCTCAACCTCACTTCCCTCTCTCACCTCCTTGCTACACATCGCTATACTATACATGGCTATGGTATACATAGTTTTGCCTGCGTGACGCCAAGCGACATGAGACAACGACAGGATGCCATAACGACAGCCCGGGCCTCAAGTGTTCTCCGCACTTATAAAAAAAAACCATTAAAGAAGGGAACCTATGCACGCGGAGAATGTGCTATATATACATATACCTATACACGCTGCCCATGCTTTCCACCAAAGAACTTTGTCTGGAAAGGTAGCCTGGAAACCAGAGCCCTTTGGTTGGAAAATAATTTAAAAGGAAGCCACCACATTAATTAAAACTTAATTAAAACATTAATTAGAGAGGGAAGCCAACTTTTACACCTTTTGCAAGTGGCCCATTAGACGGAGACACTTTCCGTACCTCAAAAAACGGGGCATGTTATTTCGCATTTAGGGCGGTTACTTGTATATTTCATTAAACGGACAGGCATCCTTCAAGATTACGTAGACTTTGTTCGTCGATTTCACGGACACTTTGAGAGTGTACTGTGAAACGCGAGGAAAGGCGCAGCACGGGCACCCAGCGATTCCCGTTTGTCCAGTTCTCACTGTTTCGTTCACCAAAGCGTCGTTGACACCAATGTTTCAGGTAAGCGTGTAGGGTTTTCCAGGCACGAGTAAAATCTTGTTAGGGAGATTTGCAAACCCGTTGTGTGACATGAGCTCTACTTCTTGCTGCGCTTTATCGACTTCCTGCTGGTTACGGCAGTTGAGATACGTGTCGTCCGCAGCGAACTCCGTCAGGTTCTGTCCTCCATCAAATGTAGCAACGCAGCACCCGCGGAGCGCAAGGCGGAAGGACATTCGCTTGCTCGGCGAGGTGGTGACGCCTTCTCTTGCGCGTCATTCGAGTCCGTCGTATGTTTCCGAAACGTTTGAGCGATTTTGAATTCAATATTGCGATTACTTGTTGACCATTTATGTCAATCATATTATTTTAGCCTTTGTTCGTTCTTCATAACCCGGTTTTGAGCATCGCTAGCATTTTATGGCCTGTATTAAGCGCTTTACTGTGAGCGTGATCACGGCAAGCTGGGCCCCTAATGTGCTCCGCAGTAAAAAAAAAAAAAAAGAAAGTCGTTCCGTAGGGTCTCTTGTATGCATACACTTACCAGAGTCAATGCCCTCATGTTGTCGCGTGTGACGTTGTCGTACGACGCGTTACTGAATGAGGGATGAAATTGAGCTTGTTGGCATGGCTTCCTCATGCCAAGAAGCTCAAGCGCTTTTCTTGGTATTTAGATGCGAAGCAGCTTAAGGCGGAATTGAATCCGGTGGTGGTGGTGTGCGTCCTAACCACCCTTACTGCGCATGCGACTACTTTCTCTCCCACTCTCCTCCTTTACACAGGTGTTCGGTCGCCTTCTCTCCTCCTCCCCCCGCACTGCAGCCTGTAAACCCACTCCCTCCTCTCCCTCCCCCCATTTCATATAAGCGCGTGTGCTCGGTCGAGGAAGTCTCGCTTGAATCGTGCGGTTGCTCCGTCGGTTCCCGGTCGCTGGAGTTGTCTTATAAGGCTCGCTACCCTCGCCGCAGACTCGCGTTGTCTCTCTGTAGCGGAAGCGGTAGCTCGACGCCGACGCTCGGCTTCGACGGCCGAGTGAACGTAAACGGAAACTTGGTTTGCACCCGCAATGCTGCTTCGCATCCCCTCATGGTTCCCTTTAGTGAGAGATGGTGCATTTTTTTTCCTTTTTTATTAAGGAAGCGTATTTATTTGTTCAAGCGAAATGAACGCTCATGTTGTAAGCCATCGCAATGTCCTGTCTGTCTTTACAGTCCCGCTTACCCGTGCTGTTTCCCATGATATTACTGAAGTATTCTTGGTTTTACCAGTTTATCGTGAATCGTTGCTATTATATGTAAATGAAAAAAAATTTTGTGGTACATTGACGTTGCAGGTAACGTCCGTAAAAGACCATGACTGTTCAGAACGACTCCGTTTTACGCCATTTCAAGCCTTAAGATTGGTGTCCCACACTGCTTGGAAATGGACGAACGTTCTCGCTCTTAGCCGCAAATCGGCCGTTTCTGTGGAGGGCTCGCCCAGCCTCAATTGATGCGTCACCATCACCAAGTCAATTCGAGTACCTGGAGGTAGTACACAGAAAGGATCTTCGCCTGGCGATGGGAGTTCTTCAGGAGGCTTCAAATGGGAAGGTTACTACTAAAGCCTTGTTTCTTCAAGTTCGGCCTCAAGCGTTGAGTCGGCGCCACGAGGGAAACAAATATTACCCCTGCACCTCCACCAAATGTCACCGGGGTGAGAGTATGAAAGAAAGAAATATATTTACAAAATATACAGGAAGAAGTAGTAGCACCTGCAGCCTAGATGGCGGAATACCAACACAAGTGCGATCGCATTCGTCGTCTTCATCGTCTCTCTGGTGGTTTCTTGTTCCCGATGGCGCGTAACGATATAAAGGAATATCGTTAGACAACGTCGTTGGTATCGATGGATGGATACAACTTTATTAAACGTCCGGCAAATTTTAACGCGACCCGGGCTTAGCTCTCCCACGGAGAAACGGCAAGGCCTTGCCTCAGCGCCGCCTTACGGGCTTGGTGTGGTCAAATACTACTATAAACATTGCGAAAACAGGGCACAGACTAAGAGAACCCGCGACATCGAAACTGACTTCCAATGTAGGATTACTCACCACAGGAATGTGCACAGCGCACAGCGTGGGTAAAGGGGCCGGAAGGCTGTGTAGGAGTTTTCGTTCACCACCCTTCTAGCCGCACTGAAATTTGCTATGCAAGAATTTCCTAGTAAATGCGCCATATTCTGCGACCTCAAGGAGGCCCTTCAATGCGTGCGTGTCTACAACCTGGAAACTACGAGCAGTTTGTGTTCCAAATCAATGAAATGAGTAATCGTGCCACTAATCAAGAAGAAGACATAGTCTTTCAATGGCTGCCGGGTCACTGTTGGATCAGTGGTAACCACCTCGCGGACGACGCTGCCCAATGTGCCCACGATGGAGCACCCACACTGCCCTTGTCAAGGGTGGACGCTGCAAGAAAATTTCGTCACATCGGGCATCATGCCACGCTTACGCATTGGAATTCTCCACTGATCTCCAGTCATCGCCCACTGAACCTCGAATCATTACTCCAACTACATCATCATCATCATCATCATCATCATCATCATCATCATCCTGACTACGCCTACTGCAAGGCAAAGGCCTCTCCCATGTTCCGCCAATCATCCCGGTCCTGTGGTTTCTGCTGCCACGTTATACCTGCAAACTTCTTAATCTCGTCTGCCCAATTTATATGCTGTCTTCCCCTAACGCGTTTGCCTTCTCTTGGAATCCAGTCAGTTACCCTTAATGACCAGCGGTTATCCTGCCGACGTGCTACGTGCCCGGCCCATGTCCATTTCTTCTTCTTGATTTCAACTATGATATCCTTAACCCCAGTTTGTTCACTGACCCACTCTGCTCTCTTCATGTCTCTTAAGGTTACACCTATCACCTTCCTTTCCATCGCTCGCTGTGTCGTCCTCAATTTCAATTGAACCCTCTTTGTAAGTCTCCAGGTTTCTGCCCCGTAGGTAAGTACCGGTACGATGCAGCTGTTATACACCTTCCTCTTGAGGGATAGTGGTAGACTACCATTCAGGATTTGAGAATGCTTGCCGAATGTGCTCCATCCCATCCTTATTCCTCTAGTTATTTCACTCTCATGGTTCGGCTCCGCGGTTACTACCTGTCCTAAGCAGAAGTATTCCTTTACAACTTCCTGTGTCTCGCCACCTATCGCGAAGCGCTGTTCTCTGCCGAGATTGTTCCACATTACTTTAGTTTCATGCATATTAATTTTCAGTACTACTCTTCTGCTATCCGTATCCAGTTCAGTAATCATGAGCTGTAATTCGTCCCCTGAGTGACTCATCAATGCAACGTCATCTGCGAATCGCAGGTTACTAAGATACTCTCCATTGACTCCTATCCCTAACTCTTCCCAATCTAAGGCTCTGAAAACCTCCTGTAAACACGCGGTGAATAGCATTGGAGATATCGTGTCTCCCTGCCTTACACCCTTCTTTATTGGGATTCTGTCGCTTTCTTTACGGAGGACTACGGTGGCTGTGGATCCGCTGTAGATTTCTTCAACTATGTTTATATAGGCTTCGTCGATGCTCTGATTCCGCAGTGCCCGCATTACTGCTGATGTCTCCACCGAATCAAATGCCTTCGTGTAAACTATGAAGGCTATGTGCAGTGGTTGGTTGTATTCTGCGCACTTCTCTATCACTTCATTGATAGTATGAATATGGTCTATTGTTGAGTAGCCTGTACGAAATCCTGCTTTGTCCTTTGGTTGATTGATGTCTAATGAGACGAAAAACCTCATTAAGAAACGTCAAACCATGAAAGCCTCAAGTGCAACAGACAAACTAGAGCTGGCGGAGCTTTCGAAGTTAATCAGTAAGCTTAAGGTAGCCGACATAAGAAGGTATAATATGGAGAGAATTGAGCATGCTATAAAGAACGGAAGAAGCCTGAAAGCTGTGAAGACAAAACTGTGCATAGGCAGAAGTCAGATGTATGCATTAAGGGACAAGGAAGGCAAAGTTACTACTCCCACTACACCTACCATCAACGACTTCGCGACATGACGCTACGATGCTGTGTCGGTTTTGGGTCGGTGTAGAGTTCATCAACTCATTCAGCTATTGCATTGGTATGGCTGACTTATCCAAGTGTGATAACTGCAACTGTGTAGGAACTGTTGACTACGCCTTGTGCCACTGTCCCGACTTTCAACGAGATCGCCGGACTCTCCAGTGTGCCTTGAGGAGACTGGATGATCGTCCGTGTACTCAGGAAAAGATCTTGGGTGCATGATCTTCAAGTACATTAGCCGTGAAAGCCAGACGAGCCTGTGAAACCATGCACTGTGCGTGTGGCGTGCAATGTGTCTCTCCTTCTCTCTTTCTCTCTCTTTTACTCCCTTATACCCCTCTCCCCATGTGTAGGGTAGCAAACTTGTCGTAGTCTAATTAACCTCCTTACATTTCCTATAGTCTTTCTCTCTCTCTCAATCTCAACCTCTTCTTTCTCAACCTCAGGCAATCAGATCAGCCTTCTCAGAAGCTAAGTCAAGCTAAGTCACGATAACGATAACGATTAAATAGCCCGCGCCAACTACCATATGCGTCACAGGAATCTTCATCACACTTGTTTGAACGGCAGCCTTTCCTATGTCGGGAGAACCGGAACGCTGCCCTAATGGCAGATTCAAAAGCCACGCCATTTCGCACTGCGTGTCATGTAAGTGCAGCGCCCATTTAAATCACGTCACCGTTAACAAAAAGCACGTGAGTTAGCGTACACCTGCGGCCATCGAGGATTTCGACATTATCTAGCATCATCTACGATGAGCCACGTTTGAGTGCCCGTTTAATATTTTCACAAGGAGATTGAATATTTGCAAGACAACTCCTCGCCGCTTTTGCGTGTCGGCATAATTCATTCGCTTATTTTTAATATGTTACGCATTTTATTGCCATCTCTCGCTTCATAGAAGCCATTCGCGCAATAAACCTTTCTTGAAAGTCGGTGCCTATGCCATGTCCCGTCTTTGCCCTTCTTACAGTATAGTATGAAAGAAATAGATTCGCTTGCCAGATGCATGACGTAATGATCGCTCGTATCTTATTTCTTCTTTCATAGCTTCGAGGCATTTGAGTGTTTACGTTCTCTCTCATTCTTCCTGTTTTCCTGCCACCTTGCCACGACTGCGGCAGTCAGACTATTAAAGACGGAACTCTTCATTGGACGAACTTGCACCCAGAAAATGAGGTGGCATTCAGTGACCAAGGGAGTAGCAGACAAAGTACAGGGCAAAATAGACAAGACGAACGAAGAAGCACACAGGACGAGCGCTCGTCCTGTGTGCTTCTTCGTTCGTCTTGTCTATTTTGCGCTGTTTTTACCTTTTACGATGTGTAACCAACTATCCCAACGGAACACACTTCTAAAATACAGCGATAGCTCATTAGGGTGACCTGTTGGGCAAGATTGTACCGTACATACTTCTAGGCAAGGGAATGCCAGCAGCGCCGAAAGGGAAATCGAGACAAGAAAAAAAAGACAGTTTGTTCGCGTTTTCATCAAATTAAACTCATTTGATAGTTCAGCATACTTCCTGTTCCTATCTCTGTTTTCGTGTCCCGGTTTCTCCTCTTTTCTTTTGCTGGCACTCCCTTACCTAGAAAAACGATAGCACCGAGCACAGTCGTCGATCGTCGAATAATCTGATTCGTCCGTGAAACGAGTAGCCTTGTACAACTGTTTGGCTCAAGCTTACAGCGTTTTCGCTGCAAGCTTAGCTTCAGAATCAACTCAACTACCCGCCTTGTGGGAGCACTCTGATGAGCTTATTGTAAATAATAATAATATACGGGGTTTTACGTCCCAAAACTACGATATGATCATGAGAGATGCCGTTGTGAAGAGCTCCGGAAATTTCGACCATACGGTGTTCTTTAACGTTCACTGACATCGCACAGTTCACGGGCCTCTACCGTTTCGCCTCCATCGAAATGCGACCGCCACGGCCGAGATCGAACCCGCGACCTCCGGGTCAGCAGCCAAGCACCATAACTACTGCTCCACCGGGGCGGACCGTATTCTAAAACAATCAAGGAGCTAACCACACATTCTGGTGCGGCTTGCACCGGGAATCGGTAACACGTGTAACGGAAAATGGAAACAGAGAGATACGTGAGCGTGTCAGTATTGTTATGGGCACACCCCTCAGCAATTGCGAAGCTGGAAAGGTTCTGCAGGATCTACTAAGACCCTGCACTAATGCGCGTGCAGTGCTGTGTTCGCTAATAAACTTTAACGAAAGAAGGGTAATTTTGTTTTGAGGGGATCGTTTTTTTTTTTGTTGGACCCACCAAATGAATACAACAGACAATTAGGCCTAGGAAACCACAGTGACATTAGTTGTTCTCTTTAACTATAGTTTGGTCATTATCAGATATACTGAAATTATTTAAAGTGGGCAAAAAATCACCCTTTCTCTCGCGGGGATCCGAACCCAAAACTCGGAATTTGGCGTCCGACGCTCCTCCCATCGAGCTGCGTTGGAAGGCGCTCCGCCGTTCCATTCGTTCGGCAACCCTGTGCATGTAATTCCTGGGTAGTGTTAGCTAGCGCCGCTCGTAGCCAAGGCGGCGAATGTGGAACACTCTTTTTGCCAGAGAGCGCTGTTGAGATTCCCATGAGTTCGCAGTTTGTCCCATAAAGAACCTACAGACAATAGAACAAACTTTCACTTTAAAGGAATTTGATTCCATCTGGAGTAGAATTAAGTCTTGTGCTCTTGCTGCGCACTGCTTTAGTCCCTTCCACGAGAGTGTTTCTCCACGGCCGATGCGCATGTGGAGATTGCTTAAGCACTTTTTAGAAGGAATACACTAGTACTTTCTCTTATCTTATGCAAACTATCCATCCCTGAATGCTTCA
The DNA here is from genome assembly GCA_030522465.1 of Rhipicephalus appendiculatus. Classification (NCBI taxonomy): domain Eukaryota; kingdom Metazoa; phylum Arthropoda; class Arachnida; order Ixodida; family Ixodidae; genus Rhipicephalus; species Rhipicephalus appendiculatus. Next base: position 79,319 of record JALIZH010003088.1, on the reverse strand, counting down.
CTGGTGACAGCTACTCCAAGCGCATAGTATTTGGTGATTCTAAGTAGAAATATACCGTGACGTCCTGAAAACACTCTCCTTTCCTATCATTGTGAATACGGCTTCTACATCATCCCCCTGCATCCTCGTACGTATCCTGTTCTACTGGACCACAGTCGCACGCGGCCCCACCTATACCCCATCATGATTACAATTTGTCTTCGCTGCGGTTTGGGTGTGGGCAACCCCTAGCCGGAAATGATTATCGCAAAGTCAATTTATGTGCCATTAGCAGGACCTCATACTTTTTATTACGGTCGCAACAACATAAACGTTCTGGAGGGCAGACAAAAGGGTGAGCGTACCACCGAGTGTGCATTATTGCCGTGGTGTTTGTTTACATTCACCGTGCGATTTTTCACAATACCTTCGATTATGCTCCAGACACGTCACAGTGGGAACATCTATAGCTTCCTCTGAACAACGTAATGAGGATGGAAGAGCGCAGCGTCGCTCACGGAACAGCGGACTTCTTTTTAGGTGCGCCTCGGTATCCCCACCCGTGATTTCGTGGTTCAGAAGGCAAGGTTGTGGGTGCCGAGTAAAGCGTCAACGTTATGTGATAAAAGAATGCTCTCTTCTCTCTTTTTTTTCTTTCCTTTTTTGTCTCTCTTTATTTCTGTTTCTTTCTCTTTCTCTCTATATTACTTTCCTTGCTTTGTCTCACTCTCTCTATTTCTCACTTGCCCAATCTTCCTTTTTATCTCCTTCCCTTTGTCTCTCTTTCTTTCTTTCTCTTTCTATGATTCTCTCTCTTTCTCTCTTTATTGCTCTTTCGGCATCTCTTTCTCTATGTTTCTCTCTTTGTCATTGTTTATATGTTATGCCTAGTGGTTAAGACGTTCGGCTTAGGATCGGTGATTCCTGGGCTCGAATCGCGCCTCCTCATGAATAATTTTTTTTTCGTCAAGACTTTCTCTTTCTTTCCATTTCTGTGCTTCTTTCTCTCTTTTTCTCTTCGTTCTCCTCACCCTCACATCTCTCCTTCACTTTGTGCATCCCGCTTGCCACACGTGTTCTAGGAGCGAAGCAGAGGAGGAAGAAGAGAGTGCATGCCGGTTCATATTAATGATAATTTTGTGTGACGCCATTTTACGCCGAGCCAGAAGAGCTTCGCTGTTAAAAATTAGAAGGCTAGCACTTGCTCGTGCAACTATTTAATACAGCAGAGCTGTTATGGTCAAGGGTGAACGCGTGTCGTAGAGGAAAAGTTATCATCATCATGAAGAGGCACGCGCTCGCTTCGTCCACTTCTTCATCGCCTTTCTCTACTCCCGCTTCTGTTTCGCTTCCAGAACACGTGCGCAATTTGTCCGGGGTGAGACGCAATAGCTCCGATGCGCGAGAAAACGAGTTCAGAGAGGAAAAGAAAGAGGAAGAACCTTTTGGCGACATTCGAAGCCACGCTACCCTAATCCGAAAATCCGAAGTCGAGCGTTATAACCTCTCTCCTATCCGGGCACGCTAGCACAGCACAGCATAGCATAGCCTTGTATAGGGTGTGTTCAGATAAGAACGTCGGTGCATGTCCGCCGACCCCCTTTAATTCCCCGAAAAAAATATATTTTGTTTTCCGAATCCCCAGGACCACAAAACCACTTTTGGTGTCGCGAGAAAAAAAATTTCACCTTCTTTAAAAAAAATGTACAAGTCTCCTCTGAGCCACCACCGCCTATTTCGAATTTCGCGAAAATGGGATTTCGATGAGACGCTACAAAAACACTATTGTAGCTGTAGCTCCGAAAAATTTTCTCCACATACTGCGGATGGTTTTTGTTGAAAAAAAAATTATTACTTTGCAGTTTTGATGTTGTTCTGTTAAGAAAAAAAATCGCGAAATCGACACAAAGCTCAATAATGCTCACATTTAGGATTTGTTTTCTCCGCAAGTTTAAGCGCCAGACTTCTAAAAGTTTTTAAAAACATTGCCGTATGTTTGGTGAACAGGTGTGCTGAACGAAATACCTGGGAGTGGCTTCAAACGTTAACCAGAAATGTTCAACTGAGGACAATTCTCTCAAAATGCAATATTTTGAAGAGCATTTTAAAAAAAACACCATCTTCGATTTTCTTTAAGCTCTCCAGAATTAAAGCCAAACACTTGTTCTAACATAATCTGTAAAAACATGTTGCATTATTTTTGTGAGATCGGAACTACGAAGCACGAAATGTGGCCAAATTGACGTATAGTGAGTAACCGCAACATTGAGCGAGCATGGAGCAATAGTTACCATTATCGTTATTTTTAGGTCGCGAATGTCTTCTGTGGATTGACGCATTGTCAGGAATAAAACAGGAACAGTTGCTTTTGAAGAAGAAATTATTACTACATTTTTTTTACGCAAATCCCAAAAGCTTCTACACGGGTCCAAGCCACTGACCATGCTGCGATAATGAGTCGCACTCTTCGCAGGAATCGCTTTCAAAATTTTTCGCGCGTGTGAGCCTGCGTAAGCCTCATAAAGGAGGTGGCTGGAGAGGATACACAGCTGGATATTTATCGCTTCCTATGGCACGTCGGTAATGTGATAACGCAGACGGTGCGTGTCGGCACAAGCGGCGCTTCTGCAGCACGACTGCGCTCACCCGCTCCCTAAAAAAAAAGAAAGAACATAAACAAGAAACAGCTCAACTCGCTTAAGAGAGGTCGAAGTAATAAGATCACGTCGGCTTTCACTTCCGTTCGTCGTCAACAACCCGGCAGTCCTCTGCTAGTGAACCAACGTGAGTACGCGTGCACGTATTACACTCCCCCGGATATTGATGGCCACGTTGTAGAGCTCAGAGCGAGCGTTTTGCGCTGACTACCCAAAGAGGCATACGAAGAAGATTGCTTACAAACGGAACTTTCGATGTGTGAAAGATTTGAATGTCGCCTTACTAAGGAAGCGCATGCCAGAAAAAGCCTCATTCATCAGACAAACCGACATTTTGTGCCAGAGCTGTTTCAACCGCTTGAAACAGATCGCCGTAGAGCCTCCAGATGCATCTCAGTCTGACGCAAATTTTGTTCCCGAACAAATTGCTGTCGAAGAGCTAAACGTACTCGTTAAGACAACCGACGTGACAACCCTGAAAATTCCGGCGAAAGTGAAAGCACAATGCCGAGTGTCTTACTCCAAGCGTAAGAAAGCGGAGATCGAGGGCGCTAACTCCAGGACAATTTCTGCTGTCCTTACATAGCGTACGGCACTACACAGGAACCTGGTCCTTCAGCGGAAACCTGCAACACGTGTCGCGAGTGGCTGCGCAACCTAAAGCACACATTCGATAGCTGCGAATCATACTATGAACGCTGCCGCCTCCTGACATTGCTCCCTGTGAACCTTTCTCATCAAGAGATTCAAGAAATGATTCCATCCGCAACTCGGCACCTCATACGGAAATCCAGAAAATACAGACACCCGGGTGTTGTCAAATCCGAACCTCTACACCAGATCAAAGCTGAGGCCAGAAAACATACAGGCAGCAATGAAATACTATACTGAAGATGAGCTCGACTCTACCCAACAAAGCCCAAACAAGAAAGATTTCATTGCAATTAGTTCTAAAGGACAAAAAGAGTACGTTTCAAAACGGCTGATGACCAGGTCAATTCGGGAAACATTTCGTCTACAGCGGCTCCCCCTGACACAGGGATCGAGCTCACGAAGTTCTCCTTGAGGCCGAAATGGGTTGTGTGCACAAGGTTGCTTCACCAGGTGCAAGATACGCACAAGTGCTTCAGTGACGTTTGTGACTGTCTAACTTGTCTGACTATGACTTGGGACTATGACTCCCCGTGTATACAATACGGGTAAATAAACAGTTCCTTCCGAGAGCTCGACTTGACTACATTTCTAGAAATCTTGCGGTTAGTCCTTACGCCAGGACCAAAACTGCGACGCGTACACGCACGCAAATGAACAAATTTGCACTTTAAGGCAACTCTCTGCTTTTATCTGTCAAGCTGTTGTCCCTCGAGCACAACAGATGACATTCAGGACCTAAAAATAACGATAATGGCAAGTATTGCTCCATGCTCGCTCAATGTTTTGGTTACTCACTATACGTCAATATGGCCACTTTTCGTGCTTCGTAGTGCCGACCTCAAAAAAATAATGCAACATGTTTTTACAGATTAAGCTAGAACAAGTGTTTGGCTTTAATTCTGGAGAGTTTAAAGAAAATCGAAGGTGGTATTTTTTTTTTAAATGATCTTCAAAATAGAGCTGTGCACGGGCTCCGGGTAGCCCGAAAGCCCGAGCGGGCTCGGGTATGCGGACGACTTCCCAACTCGGGCCCGGGCCGGGCTCGGGATACTCATCTCGGGCATCGGGTGGGCCGGGCCAGGTACAAAGCCCGCATCAAACCAATATATATATATATATATATATATATATATATATATATATATATATATATATATATAGACGTTGTGCCGGAATTGTTTTCTAGCACTTAGCGATGAGCACACAGGTCACCTTTGTGATTATTTATCCATACAATCATCCTCCTGTCCTGCATCATAGATAATAAACTGCTGGAAGAACAAGGAGTCTAATTATTCTAAGCTTGTTATGCTTGCGAAAAAGATATTTGCGATTCCGGCTACCAGTGCGAGCAGCAAACGGAACTTCAGTTCGACAGGATATTAGGATATGTGACGCACCGTACTTCACTGAAGTCCGAATCACTGCGCAGCTTGTTATTTTTACAGAACTTGTAATCTGTGCATACACATTAACGTATGTCGTTTGCATATGTTTAACTTTGATATGTTGAAAAAATGCAACGTGATCAAAAAGTGATATTTTGTCTCCGCAGCAAACTTTCATAGTGTCGGGCCGGACCGGGCCCGGGTTTGTGTTTTTGTACGTCGGGCCGGGCCGGACGGGCTCGAAGCCCTTTGGGATCGGGCTCGGGCGGGCCTGCGACGCAGTCAATGGGCACGGGCCGGGCTCGGGCTTGAAAATTAGGCCCGTGCACAGCTCCACTTCAAAATATTGCATTTTGAGAGAATTGTCCTCAGTTGAACATTTCTGGTTAACGTTTGAAGCCACTCTCAGGTATTTCGTTCAGCACACTTGTTCACCAAACATACGACAATGTTTTTAAAAACTTTGAGAAGTCTGGCGTTTATACTTGCGGAGGAAAAAAACTTAAATGTGAGCATTATTGAGCTTTGTGCCGATTTCGCGATTTTTTTTTTCTTAACAGAACAACATCAAAACTGCAAAGTAATAATTTTTTTCTCAAGAAAAACTATCCGCAGTATGTGGAGAAAATGTTTCGGATCTACAGCTACAACAGTGTTTTTGTAGTGTCTCATCGAAATCACATTTTCGCGAAATTCGAAATAGGCGGCGGTGGCTCAGTGGAGACTTGTACATTTTTTTAAAGAAGGTGAAATTTTTTTCTCGTGAAACCAAAAGTGGTTTTGTGGTCCTGGGGACTCGGAAAACAAAATAAATTTTTTTCGGCGAAATTAAAGGGGGTCGGCGGACATGCACCGACGTTCTTATCTGAACACACCCTATATATAATATGCCAAGGGGGTGGGAAAGGGAAGTGAGGGTGAGAAGGACAGATGTGAGGGTGACGAGAAGGGAAAGGAGGAGGGGAGAACGAGTACATAGAGACAGAGAAAAACCAAAGAAAAAAGGAGAAACGCAGAAACAGATAGCAGGAAAGGAAGAAAGAGAGATAAGATAGAAGGCAAGACAACGACTACACAGAGAGAGAGAGAGAGAGATAGAAAGCAAGAAAGAAAGACATACGGAGAAAAAGAAAGAGAGAAAGAAGGAAAGAAAGAAAGGAAGAAAGTAAGAAGGAAAGAAAGAAAGAAAGAAAGAAAGGAAGAAAGAATGGAAAAAAAAGGGAAGAAACACAGAAAAGTATAGCAAGAGAAGGAAACAGACGTAGAAAGGAAGTGATTGAAACACACAGACGCAGAAAAACATCAAAAAACCGCCAGACTTGCGCGGAACGCGCAGCACAGCCACAGCGAAAGCTGGGAGAGCGGCATTTTTAGAGCCTTTTTTAAACACTCTTGGGGCAACTAATACAAGCGCACTTGCATGGGACCCACTACGCCATAAATCATCATTTTTGTGTAGTGGGGAAGCGTCTACTATGCCATTATTCGTCATTCTTCAGAAAAGCGCGGTACCCGCTACACTCTTGCAACGCATTAAGTGCACTTCGTTGATGCTGTGGCTGACGACGATGAAGAATTTTGCCTGAGGCTTTTGTAATGGGTTGGAGCATTGAACGCCCCACTCGTTACGCAATTCGCATTGTGTGACACCTGGTTCTTTTTTTACTGTTCTAAAACGCTTTACAACACACGTTTACGCGATTGCTTTCCCGACACGAAGCCCGCATAGGTTCAGTTTGCACTGCAGTTTCGAGCAGAGATTTATATCTGTGGCAAATAGTTTCAAGGTTCTACCTTTTTCGCGACAGTTCCCATCCCATTATTCGATCATTCATGCACATTACATTTGTTAATGCCTTACCCGACTTGATTGTTTCTTCAGATTTCTCTGTACGCCCGTGTTTGTGGGGATTCATGCAAGAAGTTCTCATCGCTGTTCGATTCCTCAAGGTCCGGTTTTCCATAGAATACTTATACACAGTATCACGCAGGAGACTCTACAAGGACTTGTTATCCATGCTTTTCCCGCCTCCGCTTTACCGCTCAGTATATTCCGACCTTCCAGGACATGATGTGCTAAAACGAGTTCGGAAAATGTATATCTCTCCTGATACAAAAAACCTTCTTTTACAAACTCCTACTGATACACTGCCGGTGAAACCATGGTTGCAGAAGAAAGGTATTTTAAATGCGAATGCATTTCATATTCGGGCTATGTCAGGCATCCGGCGTTGTCCAGCGTTGTCCGCGGAGGAGGAGGAGGAGGATAGGTTGAGGAGGTAAGCGCCGGCAGGTGTTAGATGTGAAGCATCTTATGGCGAAGCTTAATCCGGTGGTGGTGGTGTGCGGCGTGACCACCCTTACTGCGCATGCGCAAACCCCTTTACAAAAATAAAAATAAAAAACCACCTCTCTCCCTCTCTCTCCTCTAGGCATCCCTCCCCCGCGGCAACCACACCCTCACTGCGCATGCGCCTCCCCTCCTCTCTCCCCCTGCTACGCTCCCCCCCTCTCTCCTCTAGGCATCCCTGCCCGCGGCGTCCACACTCGCATTGCGCATGCGCGTCCCACCTCTCTCTCCTCTCCTACGCTCCCCCCCTCTCTTCTCTAGGCATCTCTGCCCGCAGAGTCCACACTCCCATTGCGCATGCGCGCCCCCCCTCTCTCTCCTCTCCTACGCTCCCCCCCCTCTCTCGCCTCGCGACGCCGACACAGGCAGCGTCTGCTAGCGAGTTTCTTGGTTGAAAAAACCGACTGCTCGCGCTGCACAACCGTTGACTGGCCACCCCGTATACTTGGCAATGGATCTTGACCTCCAAGGTGGTGCCGGTGGGAGATTTCTCCTGTGCGTTGTTGAACAATAAAAATTCCCAGCGTGCGCGTTAACTAAAAGCAGACTGCGAGTCTCTGTGTCCAGTCGGAGTCTTTTGTCTCTCATTGCACATTAGCAGCGATTGGCATGTTTCAGTAGGAAACACCGCTCCATCGCTGCGTGCTTTACGCATCCCCAGTTTTTCTCTCCTGCGCAACGCTGCGATGAGCGCCAGCGTCAACGCCGCCGCCGGTGTAAGCGTTAGCGCCCGCTGCTTCAATCTACACATGGTTCCCTTTAGCGGAAGATGGTGTAATTTCTTATCTCTCCGCTCTCACTCCCTCTCCCATAGCAACAGCTGCGGGCGCACGCTTATCCTCGCCCCTAGCAACCGGAACAGGTGGTGCGGGCGGAGTAGCGGAGAGTAAGTGGAGAGGAGGAGCGCGCTCTGGTGTGTGAGGGCGCTCGCATCGCGGAAGCTCGGCGGAGCTCCTGCGTGTGTGGAGAGTGTAGCAGAGGGTAGGGGCAGTGCTTCGCCGCTCCTTCTCTCGCCGTTCGCTCTCTCCTCCCTGCCCCCCACACTCCCGTCCGCTCGCTCGCACGTATATATAAATGGAGTGAAGCGCGCGCGAAATGCATTCGCATTTCCTCACGATTCCCTTCGGGGAGGTGGGGGCATTTTTGTTTCTCCAGTTAACTGCCGTCTCTGCGATGTACCAGAGACAACAGAACACTGTTTTATTACCTGCAAAGATGCCATTCAGTTTTGGGACATCCTTCAAAGAACTGTTAAAAAATATTTTAACATTAATTCACATACGATACGTTACCTCCTCTCAATGCCTCTTGATGAAGTGTCCTTTGACATGTTTTTCCTTATGGGACTGCACAGTCTGTGGAAAACGCGCATGCAAGACCGTAATGCAGAACCCAATCACTGCTTCAAGTATGCATTTCATGCGTATGGCTCTCCATCTAAAGGACATCTACGAAGAACTTGACATCATACCAGACTGGCATCCCATCTTGACGAGGGGCTCATCCTTATCAGCCTCCCCTGTGTGACAAGCTTTGAACAACTTTTTCTGTTTCTCTGGACTTGCACAGTATATATGTATGTAAGCTTATGAATGCTTGTGCAGTGCTTGTGCGATTATTGTCGCTGGGTTAATGCATCACTAAATCATAACGTTTTGTTAATTTCAAATACGCATAATAAATACCATGAAAGAAAGAAAAAAAAAGGGGCGTAGCTCAGTGGTAGAGTGCTGTGCTGCCACGCAGAAGACCCGGGTTCGATTCCCATTCTGTCATAGGTGTTTTTCATTTATTTAGTTTTTTTTTTCTCATTTCGTGCGATATTGGTTACGGACACCGGCGGCGGCGGCGGAGAACTACGGCGCAGGAACGACCCTTGTTGTGATCTCATAACAGCTTTCGTTGTAAAAGGAGCAAGCATGGCGATGTACAACACAGGATAGCAAGGGGTGAGAAACAGAGGTGAGAGGATAAAAGCCTAGCCTAGTCTCGACCAGCTCGGTGCCCTACAGCCCTGCTGTCACCCACGCCTGCACGACTGTGCTCTTTTTTTAACACGAAAGTGATTTATGCCGTGGTCCACCAACATTTCATGACATTTCTCTCACTGAAATGCGTCAGCAAAATAAACGCACCCAGACGGCAAAGAAAAATATATGAAGAATAACGTTCTGTTTCTGGGAGTCGATCTCACGCCCTGTGGGTCCACGATGATGGCTGGCGGGCGTTTAACCCACTACGCCACCGCCAAAGCCACGAAGTAGGCCACACGAACGCGCCTTCTATCTCTCTCACAGTGCTATTGTTCGCGTGGTGGCGTAGCCGTCTGGAAACGGAAGAGTCAAGTTAAGCGTGACTTTTTAAATGCGAAGCATTTCTTTGCGGACTGCAGGCACCTTGAGCGTTTCTATCTTCGTATCGCCACGCACGTTTCTTGCTTCAGCTTTGCTGTATTCAGTTCACGCGCACAAAGACTGTCATGCACCTATGCTCGGCGCAGACCACCCTTCAGTGTTCGAGAAGCTTCACGATAGTAGTACATCGCTTTGTTAAGATTGCGTGGAAGACGCGAATAGTCAAGATTATTCCAGCGCTTGCCCGAGCACCAGTGATAAGGCTGGAAAGTTCGATGCGGGATGTATAAAACACGGCGCGTCCCAACGATGACCAGTTTTATCGACGACCGACGCTGTGCTCGCCGATATCGGTGTACAGCGTGTATTGCTTGCTGTAATGTAGCTTTCCGTTTCCCGGCCACAGGTCCGGCCAAATAAAAAGTTCTCGGCGAAATGAAGAGTTTCTGCCGCCGCCGCCGGTGTCCGTAACCGCCATCGCGCGAAATAAGAAAAGAGGAAATAAATAAAAATATGCCACCTAGGGTAGAATGGGACTCGAACCCGGACCATCTGCGCGGAAACCCAGTATTCTACCACAGAGCCACCCTTCCACTTCAAGCTCCGTTGCAAACTGACCCTATGCAGGCTTGATGTCGGTTAAGGAATCGCGTTAACACGCGTAATGGTGCGTTTCAGAAGAGTGCAGTAACAACCTGGCGTCACACAATGTGAAATGCGTGCCGAGTGGGTCGTTGAATGCTTCCAACCCATTAAAAATGCTCAGACAATGCTTCATTGACTGCATTATGAATATTTTGCGCACACAACATGAAGACACAACGGAATGTTCACAAGGACCAGCGCAGAACTTTCCGTTGTGTCTTCGTGTTGTGTGCGCCAAACTTTCATAATGCAGCCAAACCAACTAGCACGCCTTTCCGTTTTATTGCTTCATTCACGTCAGCCTTAGCATCGACAAATTGCACATAATGTCTTACATGTGGGTAGCGGGTACCACGCTTCTCCGAAGAATGACGAATACTAGTGGAATAGGGCACGCTTCCCCACCTCGCAAAAATTATGACGATTTATGGTGCAGTGCGTACCGTGCAAATGTACTTGTAGTAGTTTCCCCAAGATCGAGTATTTTCAAAAGGATCGGCCCGGTGCGCGTTGAGTCGTGCATCTCATGACTACCAATAAAGTTTCCCATGCCTACATCCATCTAGAAAGGCCTCTCTTCTAGCTTGCGCTGTGATTGTGGCCTTTTTTCCTTCCTGGTGTTTTTTTTTATTCTTCTGACGTATAAGTTATGTTCAAGTAAATGTGCGTCAGTGTTTCAGTATCCTGCAAAGCAATGGTCCAACAAGAAAGCCGACAGCACAACGTGAAGGTTGCACTAGTTTTTGCAAGAAGCCACGCATACCATTGTGTTCTTCTCAGTAGTTTGGCTCGTATCAGATGCCTTTACCTTTCGGCCATTGTTGATCGTTTAATTCTGCATCTTCCTCCCCACTTTGTCCTGTTATACAGAATATTTTACGTCTCTGAAACAATCGTTTGGCGATGCTGAAAAATACTGATGCTGAACACTGGAAAAATATGTAGATATTGCGTGTAACATTATTCTGGTTTATTAGAAACGTTTACCTGGTCTATCTGATTATTTGTTTACCGAAGCGTCTACTGTTCTTCTAAGAGCGGAACACTTTAGGAGGCAGGGCTGTCATATGCTGTCGTATGCTGTCGTGTGCTGTCGTGTGCTGTCGTATGCTGTGATTGTATGCTGTCTTCGTCGCTTGGCGTAACGCAGCCAAGACCACGTATAGCACAGCCAGCTGTAACATATTGAGTTCGCTCTCACGCCGAAGAGAAGTTTTATTTCTCTTGTTCTTCGAGCGCCTGCGGACATGCTACTATGGCTACCGAAACACGAGAACGCGAACCACGTATAAAAATTGCAAATGCAAGCGAGAAAGAGAAAGAGAGAAATAAAGGGGAAAAAAATAAGACAAAAAATAGAAATGAAGAGGAAAAAACGCGAAAAAACTGGAAAAAAGGACAAGAAAGAAAGAGAAAACCGATGAGAAACAAAGAAGGATGCTCAGCTCCGCACTTCCTTCAGGCTTGGCCCCACTGAGGCTATGCTCCCGTAACTGTTTTTCTAGAGCGTGTCCTATAGCATGTGGAATATTTTTCATTACTTTCCGTTATGATGCAGTGGGATTATCGAGAACCAGGCACCACAAACTCTATCAGAACATATTGTTGGGCTATAGTTAGTGCGTGTTAACGGAAGGAATACGGCGCCAACGCGACAAACACAAGAACAAGTGTTCGTTCGTGTCACTTATTGTGTTTGTCTTGTGGGCGCCTTATTCCTTCCGTTAACCTCTTGCTGTGATTGATGAGCCGGAAATGATGAAAATACGCCGAGAGTAAAGGTGCGTACATCATCGTTAGTTCCAGCCATAGGTAAGGATTAATATACGCTGATGGGCTAGTTGGTGAGCCATGATTTTCGAAGGAGCAGCGCGCAAAAGAACACAAATACGCACACATAAAATGACGAAAACACAAGCGCTGGGACACAAGGTAAGGAAACTCCTTCTTGAGTCGACTCACCCAGACTCACCCAGACTCACTCAGACTCAGACTCACTCAGGCTCAGACTGAGCCGTGAGTCTGATTATGAGTCCAGACGAGTAACATTTTGGTGAGTTTGAGTCCGAGTCAGTCCGGTTGAAAAAAGAATGGTGTGGAAGTCTGAATAAGTCCGTTTCAGAAAAAATTCGGTGAGTCAGTAGGTCCGCTTGTGCATACTTTTGGTGAGTCTGAGTCCGACTGAGTCCCAAGCGTAGAATATATTTCTTGACAGAATCTTTTAGTGATCTGCTTTTCTTGCCCACCTATGGTTCCAGCACAGTGAAGCACGGACGACTGCTTATATACCAAAGGCGAACCCATAATCGATGCTTCACTTCAGCGCTAGGAAGACCATGCGTTACCTTCGAGCACTCCAAACTGATAATGACCATCCTTCAACAGTGAAATAGGATTCTAGTACCACGACCGTGTGTTGATTTTATTTGCAACGAAGAAGCTATGATGACCTAGAATGAGATATAGCCTGTTCCCTTTTCGCTTCGCCTTTGCACACCTGAGGAAAGTGTGTCTCATTAGTAAAACAGTACATTAATTACTATATGTTGGGCACGAAAGGCAAAGAGAAGCCCCGCGCTTTTTCCGGAGAGGACAAATGCGCACGGCGCTCTTTTTGGTACTCGGCAGACAAATGTGAGTGGAACATGCGAGAGCGGTGGTAATTATTCGTTGCTTAACGAGAGATGGCAGGAAGCATAGGCTTCGAGCGACGCGTCCTGTCGACGGCGAGACCTGTAGCCAGTCATTAGTTGACCCAACGCTGCTCACCGCCGGAAATTACCAAGTTTGCGACATAACTCACCCGTTGTTTGCCCAAGGGTGCGGCTTCGCATGGGTGCGGAATGTGCGTGAAAGTGTGCCTGTAGCGACGAAGATCACGCCTTCGGTGTTTCCCTTGTGCACTGCCGCGCTCAAAGAGGCGTGTTGCTATCCAACCGAAAAATGTATGTTATTAATTACCATTGTGTCTGGAAAAGCAGGTTCCTCTTGTAGAAAAACAAAGGAGGTCCTTATTGCATGTATTATGTAAAACGTTTAGCAGGTTTTGCAAAGCACACGGGGCGGGGGGGGGGGGGGGGGTGAGGCCGTCGCATACATACGCGGCTTTATTGAGCTCAAAAAAATTCATTTTATTCCGAAGAGTAAATTTTTTTTTGTGTCTACTATTATAGGGCATTGATGTGTTTACTTCACGGAGCGTAAGGCACTCTGCCAGTTTGTGCAGCACTCGGTTCACTGAATTCTTCCGATGTTTTTGGAGCCTTCTTTTCCCATAAAAATTGATAAGCAATAATGATAACTGTATAAGGATGCGCACGACAAACGAGAACTAAAAGTGAGGACATGGCGCACATAGCGCAGCTCTCAGCTCGTTTTTATTCCAAAGTCCAGTCATGCCTGATACGCGTTCAAACACCTCACACTTCATCTGCGCCCTTCACTGGCTTCGTAGCCAAACAATTCAATAGTTTTTCTTCTAACCTGATATTGAGGCTGCGCTGACAGATTCTTTAGATTCACCCCACGTCAACTTCACCTCAGTAATACACAGCTCACTGCTTGAAATTCTTGTCTATAACAGCGCAGCTACGAAATCTTGAAGGGCAAGTGCACATCTTGCAGTGCGTTCATTCGCTCGCTCCTCCGTTTTTCATTCACGTGACTTCAGACGCAGATCTGCGAAGCAATCAGAGGCGCAGGTAGAGGACATCAGATTACTCTACGAGGTGATGATAGTCGCAATTTAAAAAAAATTATTTTACGAGGCAATGTTAGGCACTGGTAGACGCGAAGTTGTTGTGGCTACGAGTATGCGTCGCGCAAGCTGGTGCCAACACCAGTTACCTTGGGATGTAGCTGCTTCGTCGCCAGCCATCCTGCGACGGGTGCTTACCGCAGCTGTGAATGACCCTTATGTATTAAGGCGAAAGCCTTTAATGTCTCATGCTCACGTCCGTCCGGCGTCCGTCCGTCCGTCTGTCCATCCGTCCGTCCGGCGTCCGTCCATCCACCCGTGTCCATCCGTCCATCCGTTCGTCCGTGTCCATCCATCCGTCCACCCGTGTCCATCCGTCCGTCCGTCCGTGTCCCAGTCTGCCCCTGGCATCTCAACGTCTCGCCCACCAGCCGCCGCTCTATCGTCGTCACCAGCCAGCCCACGTCAACTCAACCAGTCAAGCATCCGTGTTTTGGTCAGAATGAACTCGGACTCTTCTCCGCTCGGCCGCTCAGCCACGTTAGACCTAGAGTATCTAGTTTAGATCATTGAAGTTATGTTTTGGTTGTAATTAGGAGTGGTTTACCGTGTGCAGTGAACTTTTTACTAAGTGTAATTTTGTGTCCATATATAGTTTTGAGTTTTAATTCTTGATTAACTATTTCGTGCGTTGGTTTGTTAAACCAACTGCTTTGTCAATAAGACTCTCAATGGCTCAGCCTAGAGGGCCGTTACGAGCCAAAAGAAGAATTTGCATCACAACACCCAAGGTGCACGTCTGCTTCTTCAAGACTTCTCGTAGAAGTTTCGTAGCTTTTAAGGCGAAAGCCTTTAATGTCTCATGCTCACGTCCGTCCGTCCGTCCGTCCATCCGTGTGTCCGTCCATCCATCCGTGTGTCCGTCTGTCCGTCCGTCTCCATCCGTCCGTTTCTGTCCGTCCATCCGTCAATTTCTGTCCGTCCGTCCGTCCATTCGTGTCCGTCCGTCTGTCCACCCGTGTCTGTCCGTCCATCCATCCGTGTCCGTCCGGCCCTCCGTCCGTCCATGTGTCCCTCTGTCCGTCCGTCATTTCGTGTCCGTCCATCCGTCCGTCCAACAAAACAAAACAAAAAAAAAAACATGGCTGATCCCCCCGTCATAGGAATCGGTATATCACGAAAGTGATAAAATGTCTTCACAGGCGTAGTGCTTATTATGTAGTGATTATGAGAATTTGTACAATGTCTATTGGTGTTCGGCAGCTATAGCACCGTTCTATGTGGATGCACCCACGTTGACGTCTATATAGTGGCACATCACCATCGCGACGACTAACGCCCATGATCATGATTTAACCGTTGTGGTAGTTGAACTTTTTATCCTTGTGCAATAAACATACACTCGCCAAGGTAAAAATAAAGACAGGCATTGACGTTTCGGGCCCCGTACGGGTCCCTTGATCACAATGAAGATGTTAGCATGGGCATGCGGCTATTTATGGGTCAGGTGGCGCAGTGTGCGGGTGTATATCTCGGGTAGATTGCCCTTTGTCCTGTTTATCGTGCGGTTAGTCGACTGAATATAAAATGATTCCAAAAGCAGACGCGCAGATAAATGTCTTTCCGTTGCGATGATAGCTGCTGCGTCCCAGTCAATACGGTGGCCAGTTTGATTGTGATGTTCCGCCAAGGCGTTCGCAGTTGTGTGGCCCTTGGCGACGTCGTTTTTGTGTTGTTTCAAACGCCGTTTGAAATTCCCGCTCTCGCCGATATACGAAACGTCACAATCCCCGCACGGTATCTTATAGATAACTCCCGGGAAGTCCTTACGCTCCAGAGGATCCTTTGCGTGAACAAGCTGGTCTGCTCCAGCCCTAGGAAACGTACAGAGGAACTGCAGATTGTGAGAAGGGACCTTGTTTTGAATGGTTACCCTGAACAACTGCTCAGGACCCAGGAGCGCAATGCAGCCAAGCCCCGCCGTGAAACGGCGAATGAAAAAGAAAGGGCAAAGCGCGCTGTGATTCCGTACACAGCTGGAACCAGCGAGGCTCTAGCAAGAATTTTCAAAGGCTACGGTATTCAAATAGCCCACGTGCCTACTGGAAAACTACGACAACAGCTTGTTCACGCAAAGGATCCTCTGGAGCGTAAGGACTTCCCGGGAGTTATCTATAAGATACCGTGCGGGGATTGTGACGTTTCGTATATCGGCGAGAGCGGGAATTTCAAACGGCGTTTGAAACAACACAAAAACGACGTCGCCAAGGGCCACACAACTGCGAACGCCTTGGCGGAACATCACAATCAAACTGGCCACCGTATTGACTGGGACGCAGCAGCTATCATCGCAACGGAAAGACATTTATCTGCGCGTCTGCTTTTGGAATCATTTTATATTCAGTCGACTAACCGCACGATAAACAGGACAAAGGGCAATCTACCCGAGATATACACCCGCACACTGCGCCACCTGACCCATAAATAGCCGCATGCCCATGCTAACATCTTCATTGTGATCAAGGGACCCGTACGGGGCCCGAAACGTCAATGCCTGTCTTTATTTTTACCTTGGCGAGTGTATGTTTATTGCACAAGTATGATTCCTCGCCAGACGATTGTTCGTCAAACGCTTGATTATAACTTTTTATCCTATACCTGGACTCAGCGTATCGGGAATCGCGCGCGAAGATGACATCAACAAGCAGGTAATAAACACTGGTACTATGCACTCCTTCAAATCGTCGTCAATTAAGGAGATAAATGGCCCGGCGTGTGCACCCGAGTGATACATACACTACCACACTGCGCTTCTGCAACACGGGAAGCAGAGTTTCGTAGCTTGAGCCGCGAACGCGCGCAGGCGTTCCAAGTCCCGCTGGCATCGGTCTCGCTCCAAGGCCCCACATTCGCCCGTCGACATATTGCCTTTCTGCACCGCTTACTGCAGCAGTTTTACTAGTGCGTGCTATCGCACTCGAAGTAGTCGGCGATGAAACATCGTTGGTACGTGGGCAAGCTGCACTAATCTGACAACGAGCCTTCACATGCTCACAGGAAGCGAAAGGCAAAGACCATAACAGAGTGACAAATAACTGCGTCTAAGGCGACCCCCGATGCTAGCACGGCCATTGTTTGACGCTGCTATCGCGACACTTTAACCATGACCTCCGAGATCGCGCGCCGGCGCTCAATCTCTGACGCCACGCTTTAACTGCGTCGTTGACGAATCGTTCTCTATCGATGCTAGTAAGTGCCATGCCACGTCACTTCTCTTTATCGCTCACAGACGGCGGCATGGCCTCGCCCCGCCAACAGAGAGCACCGAGCGAGAGAATGTGTGAGAGATATAAAGCGTGTTTGTACAAAGTTTTCCATCTGTTCGATAGCTCAGTCGGTAGAGCATTGGGCCCGAAGCGTCGCGGGCCGAGGAGTCGGAGGTTCGATTCCTGGTGGAAGAACATTTTTCGATAGTTTTTTTTCTTCTCATTTGGTGGCGTCCATTTTATGAACGTCACATCCGTGACGGAAATACGTCACTAAAGTCTTGGTGGACCCCGGCATAAAACACTTACGTGTTAAAAGACATGACATAGTCGGTCCAATGGCCACAAGCTTTCGCCGAACACGCTTTGGAATGTACAAAGTGTCTTTCAATTTTTTCAACATCCAGTTTGCCCTACGTGTATTCTTCAACGGGAGAACAGAATTCTGCCGACCAGCTTGGTTTGGCGTCAAAAAAACTTGCTCTTATTATTTACTTATTATTTATTTACAAAAAATTGGGGGAACCTTAAACTTCGCCTTTAAGAGTTGAACGCGATAGCGATATCCCGTCCCTAGTGCGTACTTCAATCAGTTAGTGCATACTATGTAATGGGTAGTATGCTTTAAACCAGGAACAATTATGCACGGCAAATATGGGAAATGTTTTCGAACTTTCTATGCACCCACTACGTGCTGTTAGGGGAATACGCGCAGTAAGGTGTGTGCCGTTTGTAATGGGTGGCTGGCTTTAAACTATGAAATCGTTGTGATAGTCACATATTCTGACTCCCGATGGCAATGTACGCTTGTACCACGCAATATTCCTGGGATATCACATGTTATATTGCGACGCCTATATAAAGGACGCTTGCGTCTGCGAAGCATGCAAGTTATTTTCACTGAATTTCCAAGCAGAGAAAGTTATTTTCCCAGTATTTCCATGCAGAGGCATGGCTGTGTGGTAGAACATCTGCTTGCCACGCAGACGACCGGGGTTCGATCCTCACTGGGACCCGGAAATTTTTATTATTTATTTTATTTGCATCTTTCTTGATTTTTCGGTCACGGACAAGATGATAATTTTTCGCTCACAACCAACGACGCCGACGCCGACGCCGGAATTTCTGCGAAACGAGCTCTTTAACGCTATCGCGTTAATACCTCAAAGGCCCCAATGAAAGGGTTTTACGTGAGGGATGGGCTATTACAATGTATTTAGTAGATGCCGGATCGCTCTTTTGAAGTTGATGATAGTGTAATAGTGCATAACGTCAGGAGGAAGGTCATTCCAATCTTGTGCTGTCTTGACAAGAAAGGATGAAAAGTGCGCAGTGGAGTCAGCAGTTGGCGGGCACACAGCTTTCCCGTGGTTCATGCACACTGAATGAGGATGGGTTGGCTTGATGGCGGGAGTACGATGTGATGCATGATATAACTTGAAAAAACAGACACAGACGAGCTATACGGTGGTGTGGTGAAAGGGTGGCGAGGTTAGCGCGAGATTTAAGTTCGGTTACGCTTGACTGGTATGAATAATCTGAAAATATGGATCTTGCTGCCCGATTTTGCACAGTTTGAAGTGTTTTAGTGGTGTTCATTTGGTGAGGGTCCCAAACAGCGCATGTATATTCAAGTTTGGGTCTGATTAGTGTCTGATATGTGAGTAGTTTCACAGGGGTAGGAACTACACGAAGATTTTGACGTAGACAGCCAAGAACGCAGTTAGCTTCGTTAGTAAGAGACGATGTTAAGTGATAAGATAAATGGACACCTAGATACTTGAGTGTACTTACAGATGAAATTTCAGTGTTGTTAATTAGGTATCTTCGAGCTGGGTCGTACTGTCGACGATGAAAAGAGACTATAGTCGGTGACAAGCTAAGAATAAAAAGTAAACTCTACCGCTGTCCATTTGTATCATGCGCGCCCAACTACAGCCGCTCTTTACCATGACGTAACGGTTAAGACGAACCAATGAAAAATGCAACATGGCGCCGTTCGCGACGAGAGGCGAGGTACCGCTACACCGAGACCGAGAGCAGTTAATTAGATTTTCTGTGGTGTGTCTTTCTACCAGAAGAAGCTCTTTCCTACTGTTATCCGCACGTACGTAGCATCATCGTCACCGGTCGTCATTCCATGCAGTAGAAGCTTGTGACTGCCGCGTTTGAAGTGCAGCGAAGCCAGCGAAGCGGCAGCTAGCAGCTCGGACGCTCCATCGCGTTCCGTCGTTTCGACAGCGTCAAGTTGCATCACGGCGTGTGTTCCTTCCATCGCTCGGATGCACCAAGCAGATCACCTGAGTGCCACCATATCGGCGATTGTCGCGTTCATTCGTGTGCAGTGAGGTGGGTGAAGTCGGAATGTCCGCGTCTGTGCTCGATTACCGTCTGCAAAAGCCATAGCATTAGCGTTGTCACATGTGCGTGCGTGTGTGTGTGTTACTTGGAGCTCGCACCGTGGAAATCTTGGTGATCTACTGCGCAATACGCGGTGCTGTGCGTCGCTATGAATGGCGTATGTGCGGACAAAGCGAGAGAGAGCGACCATCAGAACCTGTTAGCGCAACACAGTGCGAAAGTAAACAAACCAGGTATGGAGAACATGCTGTGGTGTGTGCATTATAAGGAGATAATTTTGGTACTCCGGTGCATGTGTGATTATGTGACGTGTGTCTCCACTCCAGAGTGATGTGCTAGGTTGAAGTGCCCGTCGCGTAAGTCTTACGCTCGAAGCATGAACGCCTTGCATGAAAAACGCCGTGCAAGGTAATCGTTGTCTATAAACAGCGAAGAGATGCACGCTACATAATATCGCTGTGACGCAGGAACTTTCGATTGCATGGATCGCGACTGCAACTGAAGTGACGCGGCTACAACTATCATTGAGTAAAGGAAAAAAGGTTTTGTTTATAATGGCGTTGCATCCTACTTCACGATATATTTGGGATTCTTCTTTTGTCTAACGTGCGCTTTCTGTATTTTGTGTGTATTGTGTGCATTTATTACGCAGTGATAATTTGTTTATCTTCAACTACAGTGGACTCTCGTGAAGCTGATATTCCATAGACCTTTCTTTTAATTGCTTACCCTTCTTGTGATGCACGTCTTTTTTGTATGGTCTTTTGGCTACTCAATTTTTCATTTTTACATTTTCTGTTTTTATTTTGTGTGTCCTTTTCCTTTCTCTCTCTCTCCCTGCTTGGAGGACGATGCTATAAAAGCGCATCGAAGCTCCGTAATTTGTGCCTTGATAAAGATCAGTCTCCGAATGACACGTTGACAAATAAACTGTTTCTTTTAGAAGCGTATATCCTTTTTTCTGTTTGTCTTACGGCAATTGAAGACAGCCGACAGCCTCTTCGTAACATTATATATATATATATATATATATATATATATATATATATATATATATATATATATATATATATATATATATATATATATATATATATATATATATATATATATATATATATATATATATATATATATATATATATATACATATATATATATATATACTTTTGCGCAGAGACAAACATATATACATAGAAGGTACGGGCCCCTCTTCCATCAAAACTGGGCCCCCTGCTGTAATGCCCACTGGGGCGGGGCAGATGCGTAATCAATAATTCATAAAGAATTAAAGCAGTTGAACGTTCAAGGGCTGAAGGAGTCGTGGCAGCGCCAGTGCAAGTTATCGAAGCCAGAAACAATCTCAGGTAAAGCTTTTAGTCACTGCCACTTTAGCCGCGTACATCGCCTTGGCGTATCCAGCGTATCCAATGACAGTTAAGCACCATGAGCGCTACGCGCTTTCTTTTCGTTAAAGCGACGTCAAATGAAGCCTTGTCGTTTACCTCAAACACGATGACAACCACGGCAACTCCAGACGCAAATATGATATTCATGGCAACACAAGAATCCAAATTCGCAAACGCAATCTCAGAACCCTTCGCTGTTCTTCGCTTTGAATTGTTGTTGCCATAGTTACTGCAGACAATGAAGAAAACTGGCGGCGAAATTTTCGTAAAAAGAAAAAAGATTGCGAACGACCTCATTAAATTTAATTAATGTCCCTGTGTCGTTCTGTGACACCGTAAAGAAATGTTTCCTTTATATTAATTATACGTTAAATGTGGCATTCTTTGTTTTAATACCATAATAGGCGCTGCGCAGAAACGTAGCCTTTGAGACGTACATTACTTTTTCGTAGACTCTGAGATGACCGTGGCGGGGGGTGCGATTTAAACAACAGATATATTGTTAAGCTGACGCTGAACGCCGCGCGTTCACAATTTCTTTTATCTAGCTTTCCTTTCTTTATTTCAATATCAGTGCAGTATTGGCAAATATTGTTTGTATGCGTGGAAATTATTGCCAGTGTTGAGGAACTACTTCGTTTGTAGCGCGGAGGCATGCAAAATATGAGCAATGCGGCCACGTGGGCGGAGCTTATATTTATTCTTAGGTTGTCACCGACTAGTGATGTTTTGTTTGTGTTTAAGGACATTAACCATTTCATACACCAGATTTCGATTTTATGAAGATCACAGTGAAGTTCATGAGCATCTGATGTGTGATAAATGACACAATCATCTGCAAAATGTCTGGTGTCTGAAGAAAGGTAATTCGGCAAGTCATTATTATATATTGACACAATATGATGTCACGTAACGCGCGCTGGCCGATCCCTACGCCCTCGCTAATTGTTTGCAGCATACGTGGGAACCAAACTAAATGCGTCGCTTAGAGCACGTGCCGCGTGACCCAGGTTATACCAGCGGAGCGCGGCCTTTGCCGAACAAAAGAAAAGGTAGAGAAGAAAAAGAAGGCTGTGCTCGGGACTGCTACGAGATTTCCTTGTTTTTTTACAGCGAAAGCTGTTATGAGATCACAACAAGGGTCGTTTCTGCGCCGTAGTTGTCCGCCGCCGCCACTGCCGCCACCGCCGCCGGTGTCCGTAACCAATATCGCACGAAATAAGAAAAAAAATTAAATAAATAAAAGAACACCTGTGACAGAATGGGAATCGAACCCGGGCCCTCTGCGTGGCAGCCCAGCACTCTACCACTGAGCTACGCCACTGCTTGAAACTGCAGTGCAAACTGACCCTAGGCAAGCTTCATATCGGGTAAGGAATCGCGTTAACGTGTGTTGTAAAGCGTTTTAGAGCAGTAAAGTAAGAACCAGGCGTCACACATCGCGAATTGCGTAACGAGTGGGTCGTTCAATGCTCCAACCCATTACAAAAGCCTCAGGCAAAATTCTTCATCGTCGTCAGCCACAGCATCAACAAAGTGCACGTAATTCGTTACAAGAGTGTAGCGGGCACCACGCTTTTCTGAGGAGGAAAAACTTTATTAGACGAGTGAGCTTTGGGCCCTTTACGAGCCCTGGGCCACCGAACGGCCCACGCAGGGCCAAGGTACTGGCACCCCGCAGGCCCAGACCACGCAGGGCCAAGGTACTGGCACCCCGGTTCACACAGCGAAGCCGTGTGTCCAGGTCCTGCGACGCAAGGAGGGCCTCCCATTCCTCCCATGTACTGATGGCGGGCAGCCCCTGCGGGGGAGTATCGGCAGGGCAGCCAAAAAGAATGTGATCTAGGGTGGCGGGTGATTCTCCACAGAGTGTGCACTCTGGAGAAATGGGGCGGAAGTGGGAAAGGACTTGGGAGGTGGGAAGAGTTCGGGTTTGGAGTCGCCTCCAGATGATTTGTTGGGTATGGGAAAGGCGGTGGTGGGGAGAAGGGTAGAGGCGACGGGCGAGGCGTGCCTGTTGGGTGAGTTCAGAGAACGTGTGCGCCAGCTCTCTCGAGAAATCCCGGCTGGGGTTGCCATTTGCCGGGATAATAAGTCCTCGGGCTATGTTATCGGCGGCCTCATTTCCGGAATTGCCAGAGTGAGCCGGCACCCACACGAGTTCAAGGAGCCTATCGGGATTTACGGTACACATCCTCAGTATTTGCCACGCGGGAGCATAGACGCGACCACGGGCAAAGTTAAGAATGGCTGTTTTTGAATCGCTGAGTTTTGAAACGCCATAGCAGCTTCCTCTGCTTCCTCCGGGCTACAGGGGGCGTCCAAAAAGTGGGTGAGTGGGGGGAGCTGCAGGATGGTAAGCGACAGCTACCGAACGGTCTGGACCACATGCGGCATCTACCCAGCGCACATCCTCTAATGTGCCATATGCCTTGCGGAGAGTATCTGCTCGAGCGACGCGGCGGGATTGGTGGTATTCTGGGTGAACGTTCCTAGAGAGAGGTTTGATTATAAGCGCGTTGCGCAAGGCGTAAGGGAGAGAGACAGATTCGGCAGTGTGTGCGGTTATGCGGATTCCGAGTGAATCCAGTATATGCCGCCCTGTTTCGGAACCAGCCAGACGAAGGTACTGTGATTGTCTGTGTGCATCTATCAGTTCCTGTATTGTGTTGTGCATTCCCAGTTTTAGGAGCCTATCCGGGCTGGTATTCTTTGGGAGATTAAGCGCTGCTTTGGTAGCCATGCGGATTAAAGCATTTATTTTATCTTTATCCGTGCAGGATAGGGTCAAGTAAGGAGAGGCATAGAGAATGCGACTAAGCACAAAGGCACGTAGCACCTTAAGGTTGTCTGCTTCGCCTAGGCCGGCTCGTGAATGTGAAACCCTCCTAATAAGTTGGATGACGTAGTAAGTGGATTGCCTTAGTGCCTTCAGAGTAACGTTGTTTTTTCCCGTGTCCTGTAAGTACAGGCCGAGAATTCGGAGGGTGGAGGTTTGAGGAATGGGAGTGTTTTGCAAATAAATCGTGGTGGGGGGCAGTAGGGACACGCCGCGGTCGAAGTATGTAGAGTGCCGACTTTGTGGGGGGAGCATTCAAGGCCGATGTTTGCCTCGTGTGTAGCTATAGCTGTGGCTGCTTCCTGAAGGGTCGATTCGATGTCACCATCGGAGCCGTACGTAGTCCAGACCGTTATATCGTCGGCGTAAAGCGTATGTTCCAAGAGTGGTATGTGGCTGAGAAATTTCGCCAGGGGAATCAGGGTGATATTAAATAGGAGCGGGGACAACACCGACCCCTGAGGGGTAGTTACCAAGAGGGAAGGGCGGCGTTCGTACATCATCGATATCCAGGGAGGCGGTGCGCCCATTTAGGAAGGCCCGGATATAGTTATTGGTTCTAGGCCCTAAGTGGAGCTCTTGGATACCCTGCAGGATCGCACTGTGTGTAAACCTGTCAAACGCTTTGGTGAGGTCTACCGCCAGAACTGCTCTTGTATGGTGTACCATGCCATTGAGGATGGCGTGCGAAATCTGCAACAGCGCGTCCTGTGCAGAAAGGTGTGATCGAAATCCCACCATGCTATGGGGATATAGTCCCTGCGATTCCATGTGGAGCGTCAGACGGGCGAGGATAACATGCTCAAACAGTTTGCCCAGGCACGAAGTCAGGGATATGGGACGGAGATTGTTGATATCGATGGGCTTATTGGGTTTAGGGATGAAAATTATCTTTGCGTGCTTCCACTCAGCAGGTATCTCCCCCCTTTTCCCAGCACTCATTGAAGTAATCGGTGAGAATAGAAATAGAACGATCATCTAGGTTCCTGAGCATGACATTGGTGATCTGGTCCTCTCCGGGCGTCGAGTTCCTGAGCTTAAGGAGAGCTGCTCTGACTTCGGGCTCTTGAATAGGGGAGTCGAGGGAAGGTTGATCGGGACCAATGTAGTCAGGATATGATATCGCTTGGCCCACAGTGGTATAAGTTGATTTGAGTTGGTTTAACAGTGCCTGCTGATTGTGTCGATTTTGGTGGGCAAGCCTTTTGAGCGTAAGCCGCGTTTGCTTTTTAGTTTGACCGGGGGTCTATCATGTGTCGAAGAAGATGCCAGGCCCTAGATGAGGAGACATTACCTCGCAGGACGTCACATATTTGGTTCCAATTAGATTTACGGAGAGCGGCGCTGTGTTCTATTTCTTTTTGAAGTTGTGCCAGTTTGAGTTTAAGTCTTCTATTTAGTTTCTGTGTTTTCCAGCGCATCAGTATACTAGTTTGTGCTTGAAGTAAATGCGCTAACCTACTGTCTATAGTAGGAGTCTCGGGGTTGGCGTCGAACATTTGTGTGAAAGCCTGGACATCCTGAGTAAAATACAAAAGCCACACAAAACGTCGAAAACGACGAAATCGGAAAAAACGGAGCAGTAGAAACAGGTACAGAGAGCAGAGACGTGGCACTAACAACTGAAGTTTATTTCGGAAACAACCTTCCTCCCAAGTCCGTACAACGCATGCACAGATAACCAACCAAACAAAACCAAAAAGGAACCAAAAGATACACCCGGCAGCTAACCAGAGTAAATCACCTTTGTGCTAAAACAGACATTCTTTCCTGGTGAGATAGACTGAGGCTGCGCTAATACATTTGTCAGGACCCAGTTTCCAGATATGAAATGCCTCAATAATCTCCCGTTCACGCTGCGTCTTAGCCTTGCCTAAAATTGTGACCTTATTGAAAAGGGGGGTTACACCCACATGACTTGCAGTGCAGCGGCAAGTTACCACCAGTGCCCGAGGGTAGCAGATTTCCATGCTCCCTCAGCCGAACATTGATACATCTACCAGACTGTCCCACGTAAAACCTGTCACAACTTAACGGGATGCAATACACCGCACATGTGATACACTCGCAGTATTTCTTCACATGTTTTATGTCACACACACTGCTTACTGTGCCGAGCTGCGCAACCCTCTTGCAAAGACCCGCGAGTTTGCTGGGTGCAGAACAGACCAGTCGAACATCAATGCGGGCCGCAACCTTCTTCAATCTGTGTGATATGCCATGGACGTATGGCATGACCACAAAGTTCTTCTGTTCTCGAACACCTCCATCATTTCTGTGTTCTCCAACACCAGCATCAGTTCTGTGTTTTACATTGAGGCGCTTAAACCCATGTTCAGCAACAGAGGCTATTACCGACTTCGGGTAGCCTGCCAACAAAAGCCTATTTTGCTGCTCAGTCACGCTGACTTGCATTTTATGAATGCAACTCTTTGTAACAGCATTTGTCAAACAAAGATTGGTGATCCCTCTTTTCACCAGCTTGGAGTGGGAGGAATCATAGGGCAAAATATTCTTTTTAGTCCTTGGACTATACTTCCAGCACACGTGAGCATGAGAATGAAACGTGAGTGTGAGGTCTAAAAACCTAATGGAATTTTCCTGTGGAACTTCATGCGTGAAACGAAAATGTGAACAGCATGCTTGAAATACTGACATGATGTTACCAATGACATCTAAAACACAATCACTTCCCCCAATACTAAGAAAAACAATAAAATCATCGACATATCTAAAAATACGGACTACCCGGTGATCATCAAGGCTTTGGCACGAGCGTCTGTCAAAATTGCCTAAAAAAAATACTGCAAAGCACCGGAGCAACACAAGGAAAGAATGTCTGTTTTTAGCACAAAGGTGATTTACTCTGGTTAGCTGCCGGGTGTATCTTTTGGTTCCTTTTTGGTTTTGTTTGGTTGGTTATCTGCGCATGCGTTGTACGGACTTGGGAGGAAGGTTGTTTCCGAAATAAACTTCAGTTGTTAGTGCCACGTCTCTGCTCTCTGTACCTGTTTCTACTGCTCCGTTTTTTCCGATTTCGTCGTTTTCGACGTTTTGTGTGGCTTTTGTATTTTACTCAGTATGTACCAACTTGCCCAACAAGCAACTCTTCTGGACATCCTGTTTGAGCTCTGTCATCCATGCGTGTATGTTGAAAGGGGACTCGAATGGTTTGGCCTCTCTATGCTTACGAAAATTATCCTATCTAGTCTGACGGACACGATGGGTTCTATGTTTTTTGGTGAAGTCAAGCTCTATAGTAATCATGTAACCCTATTGCAAAAACCAGCGCCCCCCAGCGTGATACCAGTACGTTTTTTGGCGCTGGATCGCACTGGGAACACTGGTACACGCTGGGATTCACTGGCACTTCGGTGAGCGCACTGGGAAAGAGCTGGGTCGCACTGGTAGGGGCGCTGGCTTGGCCGCTGTGACGCTGGCGCGTACTGGGAAGCGCTGGAAACGCTGGAATTTTCACTGGAGTGCGCTGGTGCACACTGGAGCCTGCACTGTTTCTTCCAGTGCGGCATGCAAGTTTCTGTAGTGTATGCGGCGGAATGTTTCGGTATGTTTGAATATAGAATGTTTGATTCGATGGTACCAATGGATGCTACCCTAACAGGCAGGCCCGTAGCCAAACAATGTTTTCAAGGGGGGGGGGGGGGGGGGCACTTGTTGAAAGCCTTGAAAAACACCGATCTTTATTATTTTTCCTCGGTAAACACCCCCTTCCATCCGAATTTCGAGGGGGAGGCCCGGGACCCTAGCCCCCCTCCCTTGGCCAGGGGCCTGCTTACAGGTCCCAAACATTTTCACAACTTCTAGCTTGGCAGAGAAAGAGAATGAATGATAAGCGCAAGACATTATGTGATATATATGCTAAATCACCGTCATTTTTATTTTTCATTTGGAGTGCAGAAAAAAAATGCGTCAATAACACAAAGGAGCCAACGCTGATTATTTTGCTTTTTAGCTTGATTTTTTTCTTCTTATTCACGCAGATTCAATAACGGCGTTAATTCTTGCGGAGCACGTAGCAGCGATGAATGCATGTTTTGTGCATGCGCCGCACATATACCAGTCTGGCATCAGGGATTGGTTGTTGTAATGATTCCATTTTGCAGTGTTTATAAGTCTGGAGGCGCCGGTCCTACCAGAAACAGCAAATCGTTACATCGCCGCACAGTTGGCGAGAAGCAATTCAGCTCTGGCTTCGCAACCCCACCCAACGGAGGCCAGAAAAACAGCCGCCGTTCGATATCACCACACCGGAAACGCATCTCTGGCACTGTTTGCCCTTCCACTTACTTCCGCTGAACTTTAGTCAACCATTAGAAAGGTTCCGAAGCTTGAATGCAGAAACTTCAACCATCGCAACTGCGCTGCGCCGAGACCGGTCCTACCCAGCGAGACTCCCAGCGAGCGTTAGGCCTAGTGTGCCGGCCGTGTCCGTCTACATGTTACCGGCGCTTCGCGCTTTAAGTACACGCAATTCTAAAGCGTAAGAATGACTGTAAAGTACAGTTTGGGCATTCGTTAACCTAAATTAACCATTTTTCCTTGTGTACGGTGTCCGCACAAGGAGCGATGACCACCGAAGCGACGCGCTTTCAGCAACGCGCACAAGCTGTCACCGAAAGCTGCCGGCCGCGCTAGCCGGTACTTCTCGTGACTCTTATGTAAGAACGCATAATTTTCAGTCGGTAATTTGGTACGCCTTAGTGAACTAACATAGTGACATACTCCTTTACCGAATTGTATTTTTATTTAGTTGGGCGGTTTCTTAGTTATAGGTATCGATAGAACTGCAAATCTGTACGCTGGCACGCCCGCTGTACTGGCGTATCGTCGCTTGCGCGATAACACTACTCAATACTCAATCGTGTACGCACCTGTTTATCTAACTAGTCATCATAAAACCTCTGTAAATGTTGACCAGTAGCAAGAGCGAGAAACGGCTATTAAAAAAATCGGCAGTAACAGCCAGCAAACAGTGCCTGCTCTACGTGTATTTCATATTTTTCGTAGTTAACATGTGAATTCTTAAAGAAACTTAGCGCTCTTGCCATTATCGGCATGTCATTCGGTACCGGCCGCCGTTCGTTTGTCTAATAAAGACGCAGTTGTTATTTGGAAAGGAAGATCGCGTCTATCGTGACTGTGCGACATGTAAACACGAAGCCGAACCGTGTGTTTATTGGTTAAATAGTTGTTTTACGCACCGTTCAGCATGTTCCGGCGTGGCGTAGTGGGTAGAACACTGAGTTCGGAATCGGGAGGTGGCAAGTTCGAATCCTGCTAGCGGAGACTTTCTTTTTTTTCATATGGCTTTTTTTTTCTTTTTTTTTATTGCGTTAATGCGTTCTATATCACTTCTTGCACTAATATATTTATTTATGGCACATAGGCACCGCTATTTCAACGCTGTAGAGCTGTATTGTGCGGGAGTACCAGCGCCTCCCAGTAAAATGCCGCTCCAGCGTCCCAGTATCCAGCGCGATACTGGGCCCATAATCCGGCATGGCACTGGACGCTGGTACCCAGCGGCGCTGGGTTTTGCAATAGGGAATGGTCACCGCCCAGGGTTTTATTTGACTTTCTCCAGACCAGCGCGGGAAGATTGCGGCCAAAAAGTAAGGTCTGGGCTAGTGTCGGCGCTGACACTGTTGCCGATTCGAGTAGGAGTACTGAAATCATTATATATGGATAGTCCCTGCATCTGAAGAGTGTTGGATAATTCCGCCCCTCTCTTGTTGGTACGTATGTATCCCCAGTCTACATGCGCGCAATTGAGGTCCCCTAAGATAATGAGGGGATCCTTCTTTGCAGTGGTGGAGGCGGCCTTAATGAGCGTGACTAGTTCTGAGACTGGTTGTTTCGGAAGAAGGTAACAGTTCAGGATGAAGAGGGGATGGGATCTCTGAGTGGACGGGATTAACTCGAGGAATGTGTGAGCTACCTGGGGAGTGCACTACATGACAAGTGTATGGTATATAATTTTGAACATACGTGGTAACCCTGGGACTTGCAGTTAAGTCAGAAGACACCAAAGCGTATCCAGGCAGCGACATGTTTGTACCCGCATCTTGAAGTGCTATTAAATCAGGGGGTGTGGAGGAAGCAGATATTAGCTGCTGCGGGGGGTCTCGTTTACGGCGAAACCCCCTGCAGTTCTATTGCATGATGCGTAGGTGTAGATTATTATTGGCGGCAGCGCCATATTGAAGGGTAGGAGGGCGAAGGACGCAAGCAGCTGTGGCAGTGCCAGTGGGGCCGTGGGAAGACACTCCAGCAATTATTTGAGGAAGTTGTTCAGAATAGTTGTGGTTACCTGACTTATAATCCGTTCCGTAAGCGTGGCGATGACAGTTTCAATGTATTTTTGTGTCTGAGCCATAATGTTGGCTTCTAGCCGTTCGGCAAATGCTTTAAATTTGGCGTCTATGTCATTGTCTGGAGTGTCATCTGGCCGGCGTTTCTTTTTGGGGAGGGGCTACGGAAGGTTCGGGTGCTGATGGTAGAGAGAGTGGATAGGTGGGGGGTGGTTGGGTAGATGATGTTAGGGGTGTTGGAGGAGCGCTGGGTGTCATAGAGTTAATGGCTGCCCTCAGGTGCCTTACCTCTTCCCGCAGGAGTGCTACGTCTTCTTCACGCAGTGATGTTTTGGGCACACTGGTGGGTTTGGTCCAGGCTCGCTGGTTACCTTGATGAGGCACTAGGGGTGGAAAGTCGTTTGTCGTGAGCACTGGTGGCTTAGGTTTCGGTAATGTCTGCCGTCGATGCTGGGGCGTCCTGGCCTTGCACGAGCCTGTGCCGGTAATATGGTTCCCACCACAAAGGATGCATGTCGGCGTGCAAAGGTTCTCTTGTTTCTCGTGTTTCTCGCCGCATCGTGGGCACAGTCCACTTTTTGGGAGGGGGCACACGTCGTACCTGTGACCAGGCTTACGGCAGTAGACTCTTTCCCACTACACAAAAATTATGATGATTTATAGCGTAGTGGGTACCATGCAAGTGGGCTTGTAGTAGTTGCCCCAAGAGTGTTTAAAAAAGGCTAAAGGCCGCTCTCCCAGCTTTAGCTGTGGCTGTGCTGCGCCTTCTGCGCAGGCCTGGAGGTTTTTTTTCTTCTCGGGGACAAGTTCGCCCCAACTACGTTATTTTATTCAAAATGTGTTATGAACTGTGCGTTACAACATCAGGAAAAGCAATCGGTCTTGGACCGTGTCCTGAGGCAAGCCCGAAATAACGGGTAGTAAAGAAGAAGAAAGGTTATTGGCGTAAACGAACTGCTGGTGGTTAGTTAAAAAGCTGCAGTTCCAATCAGAAACTAACGGGTCGAGATTAAGACTGGAGAGTTTTAAAAACAAGCTTGTATGAGGAACTTTGTCAAAAGCTTTCTAGAAATGAAAAAAAAAGAAACATGCGTCTACCGGTATATTTACACCAATTTAGAGCTAACATCCTTAATAACAGAGCTAGTTGAGTGTCGCAAGAAACACTTTCTGGAAACCATGTTCGTTTTTATTGAAGAACTTAAGAGGTACGACGAAGTTAACTATATGGGAATAGATTACGAGTTCCATTATTTCAGAGCATACACTTTTGAGCGAAATGGGACGACAGTTTTTGGATGAATACGAGTTACCTTTCATTGGGATTGGAATGACCTTGCCTACCTTCCAGTCTTGTGGCACCATCCAGATGAGAGTAATTGCTGAAAAATATTGGACCAAATCAAACTTGTTACAATTTTAGTGTTCTTCGATATTTTTGTGTTAATTCAATTAACACACATTGATGAAGTCAACTTTAACGATTCGATTATTTTTGCAATGCCGCTCGCATCAAATGTATTTGCTATATAATCGGGTGGCGTACAGAAAGGGCATTGGGAAGGTCATCGTCAGGTTCTATGGCGAATACAGAACAGAAGGCTTCATTTATTACATGCGCGGCATAGTGCTCAGGGACTAAAACATTACGTTCGTCTCGTAATGTTATGTTCGATGAAGGGGTAGTGCATGATGGCCTAAAATTGTTTAGGATTTTTTTCGAAGTATATCAGGTAAGGTAAAAGAGTAGAAAGAACATTTGGCTTTAGCTGCGAGAGAATTAAAAAGCTTTTCGGTTGCCTTGTACTTATCCCATGCACACTGAGTGTCTGAAAGCTTAGCGGATCGGAACTGGCGCCTCTTTTTATTTTTAAGACGTTTTAGTGAGGCGTTTAAATGGGGATGTTGACCATATGGTTAAAGTGAGAGTGGGAACGTAGGTTTTTATCAGGTGCTGCAGTTTGGTTTCAAATAGGTGCCAGTCTGTTTCGACAGTATGCAAGAAGAAATCGGTTGGAAAGGATTCAAAGAAAGCTGCTAGTTCATCGTTTATAGCCGCGTAGTTGCCCTTATCATATGATCTTATTGTTCTCTTTATTTTTTTTTGAAGAGTAGGTAGAATACATTTAAAGGATGTGTGAAGAGCAGAGGGATCGCTAATTGGCAGATAAATGTAACACTGCACTAAAATTATCTGTGTGAGACGTCAGCAAAAGGTCTAGAATGTTCGAAGAGTGTTCTCTTTGTCGCGTTGGTTTAGAGATGAGTTTTGATAGCCCAAATGTTAGGCAAGAGTTTATGAATCACTTTCAGCGTTGTGTTTTGATGCAGTTAGTGCTAAATCGAACCATGTTATTCCCGGGAAAGTTGAAATCGGCCAAAGAAAATAACTGGGGCGTTCCGGTAATGCTGTTGTGACGGAATGAATGGACATCATGGAAATGATTTGTGAAAGACGTATCGGCGTCAGGTGGCCGGTAACGTACTCCGATAGAACAGGTGAATTAGACGCTTGGGAAAGCAAAAAACAGCATTTGTAAGGGAGAGGGCACGTCAACTACGGAGCACTGGGTGCTGTTATTGGTGGCTATCAAGACGCCACCGCCACGTTTGGTTTCCAGGTCAAGGCGAAAAAATAACAAAATCGGGAAAACAGCACTGTAATTCAGTGTCGAAAACGGATGAATTCCAGCCAAGTTTCGGTTAGAACTACAAAGTTACAGTCATTGATATCTGTTATATGCGAAAGTGAGTCGGTTTTAGCAAGATACTTCTTATGTTAGTTTATATTAGAGAGAGCTGCACACGAAAACTCTCGCTGAGAAGAGTGATGGGATTGATACCGTGGCTGTTGAATGACTTTCTGCTCAGTTGAATCTAAATGGTTAGTATTGTTGTCGAGTATAAGTTTGTCATAACAGAGCTTGAACGGTTTACGTCGAGCTCTACCGAATTCCACGAGCTTTTTACGGGCAAAAAAGAGTAGCTGAAGAGAAATCTGATGTAATCTTGATGTTGGTGCACTTAAGTCGTGTGCTTCTTGGTAGTACGCCTTCCTTATCTTTGAAGTGAGAAAACCCGGACAATTATGAGTCTGTTGTAGTAAAACTCGTTCTTGGCCTTGTGGGCTCGAAATGCTTGAAATCAGAAGGTTTGCGCGAAAATAAGACACGTTCAAAAGCGAGGGTACAGGGACACGGACATTGTCCCTTGTCCCTGTGAACGTGTCTTATTTTCGCGCAACCTTTTGAGTTAAAGCATGGGTCTATTGTTATTTGGTCGAAAGCGGCCTATCCTGTGAGCGCGCTCGATGTCTCTTGGTTACAGAGAAGTTTCAATGTTCGAGCTGCAGAAATCGATTATTAACTTTTCTGATTGCTCCCATGTTTCGTGTGCGTTGTCCTTCAGTCCAAAAAAAACACTAGATTTGAGCGTCTAGCCCTATCATTGAAATCGTCCAGTCTGGTAGCCAGATTGGCAAATAGCTCTGCCATGCGTCAAACTTCCTTTGTTTACTCTTTGACTGAGACGATCGAATAACAAACACCCTCGATTTCCCCTAGTATCTGCGTTATTTCGCGAGAGCTTTTCATTTTCTGCTAATTTTTAGCGGATCGATTTCATTTCGTATAAGAGCGTTGCTTGTCCGGCCTGAATTGCGCTCAGCAATGAAATTTTTTTTCGTTTATTTATTTATTTATTTATTTATTACATACCGCAGACCCTTAGGTCCAAGCAGGTGGGCAGTTTCAATAGGACATGATTAATAAAGAAAGTGACAAAACAAATTGTTTTGGGTTGGTCAGAGATGGTCATAGCAAATAGAAAAGCGACATGGAAAACTATTTCGTAATTAATGCAAATAACGGGCGTAATGAACAAAAGAAGAAAGTGCATATCAATACTATATTATGTATGGCGATTGCTGTAGGAATAAATACAACAATAAATACAAAACAACAACGGAATCACTTTCACTATTCAGGGCAAAAACACTGCGATAAAAAAGATCTTAAAACTGAAATGGTGAGACAATGCTATTTCAGTGTGGAAGGAGAGACGAAATGTGAAGAGGAATAGATACTAAGAGGATGCCTGAGTTATTTCGTTCCAATCTGAGACCGTGCGTGGAAAATATGAGTACTTATAAGTGTCTGTTCTACAGAAATAAGGTGTTAAAAATTTAGCGTGATGATGACTCGTGGGTCTGGTTGATAAGGGTGCCAGATACGGAGATGGGTCATTTGCAAGTTTGCAGTTGAGAAGAAAAAGTAGGTCAATTCTAATCTGTTTTCGACGCCCGCTAAGAAGGGAAACGCTATTGGCTTTCATTATTTGAGATGGAGAGTCCAATTCGTGAGAACTTAAAATGAACCGGACTGCTTTCCTCTGTATTCTTTCGAGACACTTGATGTTGGTTTGAGTGGATGGGTTCCCATACTGTACTGGCATATTCTAATTTAGGTCTTACTAGAAAAAAATAGGAGATTAATGTAACATTGCTTAGGGCGTCGTGGAAGTTTATGTTTTAGAAAGCACAGTTTTCTGAATGCAAATGAGCAAATGCTGTTGACATGTGTATTCCACGACAATGGTAGTTATTATTGTATAACTCAAGTATTTGTCGACTTGCCTTAAGTGGCGAAGGACCAAGTCGGTAAGTAAAAGGCAGGGGTGTTGTTTCACGCGTTATAGGGAGGGGTACGGTTTTATCGGCGTTAAGAACCATTCCCCATTTCTCGCACCACTGAAATACGTTATTTAAATTGTTAGTTTTACTCAATTTGATGATCAGGACGCAAAGTCTTTTAACAACACGCAATCGTCTGTAAACAATCGGATTCGAACACCACGGGCTTACTACATTAACTATGTCATTAATATAAACCAAGAAAAGCAGGGGGGCCTAGGATACTGCCCTGTGGCACACCCCTGAAGTGACTGGCAAACTTACGGAAAGTTGACCTCCAATGTCAGTATATTGCTTCCTGTTAGTCAGGTAAGCAGAAATCTATCTGATGAAGTGTTCAGGGATGGCAAGAAGTCTAAGTTTTATAATTAGTTTATCATGTGGAACCTTGTCAAAAGCATTGCTAAAATCAAGAAATAGTACGTCCACTTGGCCGTTAGAATCAAGGGATGAAGCGACCGAATGGACTACCGTTATTAGTTGGGTTATCCTTGAAAACCCTTTCCGAAAGGCCATGCTGATGTTCTGTTTGTGCAACGTTATTTCCCAGGAATTGACGTACACAATTATGCTAGAAGATACTGTACAAGTTTGTAGCATTGGGACGTTAGTGAAATTTGGGCGATAATTTTGTATAAGTGAACTGTCACCTTTCTTGAACACAGGGCAGTCTTCCAGTCGTTTGGCAATTGTAAAGTCATTAGTGAGACACGGAACAAAATGACAAGAAATTTTGCAAGAAGCTCGGCATATCGCTTGAAAAATATGTTAGGGATTTCATCGGGACCACAAGAGCCCTTAGTTTTCAAGTTCAGTAGCATATTAAACACACCGTTATATCATGCATGGGATGGCTGTGATGAAGTGGATAGCTTGTTAAGCCGCGGGGTTTAGCTGAATAGCGCCTGCTAGAAGTAAAAGATTAAGTATGACATGAATACAGTCACAAATCATGGCAATTAAGGCCGTGGGCTTGGCAGCACGACTAATGCCATGTATCGGGTACGGCAGTTAAAGAGAGAAAGCAACAGTTTACCTGCAAAAGAGCACCTAACTGGGCTGGTTGGTAAATGATTCGGACTGGAACGAACAGCACTGGACAAAGGACGGAGAAAGAATGACAGACGAGTCAACGCTCTCGTCTGTCATTCTTTCTCCGTCCTGTGTCCAGCGCTGTTTGTTCCAGTCCGAAACAGTTTGCCTGCACGAAAGGCAAGCGGACCGTGTCAGCGTGGGGCGTTGCTGACATGCTGCCAAGTCCACTAGAAGCAGGTGACGTTTTCTCAGGCCTTATATAGTGCTGCTATGACGACAGTGTGGTTGACGTAGCGGTGAAGCACCCGCAGAAGGAAAGGGCGCACGAGGCAGCTGAGCGATGACGAAGCCAGGGGTGTGCTTGCGAAGAACGTAGTGCCGCTCGTTTTCGGAGCCAAGGATCTAGTTGAACGAAGGCCACCGTATAGTCGAATGATGCGGCGGCTGGTGGCCCGTGAACATCAGGTTTTCATCGGCGACGCAGGGCGACCCAAGCAAGTGTACGTCAGCAGGCACGTCAGGGTTAGTGTCTGCACGAAAGGCAAGCGGACCGTGTGAACGTGGGGATTTGCTGCCAAGCCCACTGGCACGGTTCATGCGGTGCAGCATTCTTCACGGTGCATGCAGGCAGCATTCTGTGACATGGTTCTTTTAAGTTGCGTTGTCTGGACAACTACACGTGAGCAGAAAATACGACCACAACATACCACCTTCAAGCTAGTTTATTCAGAACATCTGATAGGCGATGACTATACGGAGTTATCGGTACCCTCTGTTTTTTTGTTTGTTTTGTCGCCTCCTCTTTGCTGAAAGGCACACTGTTTAATGATTCCTTTCGCCCTGATCCAAACTACTGATACTAGTACACATACATGATAAGGGCAGATGGTTGCTCTCAGGCGGCTTATGTGCTCCGGGAAACAGTGGTGCTCAAGATAAAAACATGGTTTTTTAAGAACTGTCTCACCTTTCAGGATTCAGTGCTTGTACCAGTTGCCCAATTTCTGAAGATAATTCCATTTTACCAATGTTCCATTTATGTAGAATGGGGCGGGTTCATCTTCCTGCTAAAAAGTGGTCTTTGTGTTGCCCCTTGCTTGGCCTTGCTTTAAGAGGTTCTTAAGCTCAGGTGGACACACGGCTTCCCGACAAGTTAGCTGGTTCTAATGTTTTAAATTGTTAGGTTCGTGGACAAAATTTCATTAATTTATCCCAACAGCGGTGCTGGCACTTGATTCGACGTGAATTGTTCGGCATATGTTAAAACCATTGGGTATAGCTCACAAACTTCACTTGTATGTTGGCTGGGCGGGAACTGTATGAAAATTTATTGAAAGTCTGCAGATGCAAGCTGACGGGATCCAAATGTCGCCCCGCCAGATATGGGCATTAGGCAACACGGAAACAAGTTCGTCGAGTGGGCCGAATGTGTGGTGTACAGCTTCCTACTTTTTTGTGGGAAGCAGTACAATGGGCAAACCGGGTGGTGCCTCAATTAGCGGCTGCGTGAACCACCTCCAATAATGTAAGAAATTGCATTGGTGGTTTTTTGACTATTCTTTGTCGAGTCACAGACGGGTGGGCGAGTTGGTTTTGGTTCATAATGAAATGAAAAGGGCGCAGTGCTAGAACGAATAGAAAGGACGAGTTGTCCTGCCTTCATCTCGTCTTTTGTATTCGTTCGAGCGGTGCCCCCTCTTCACTTCATTGTCGAGATTGTGGCTGTCTACCTTCCTTCAATCTTTAACCGATTGTACCCGTGGCAGAACATGGCTAATTCGCGAACTCACAGAGGCTCAGGTAATTGTGAAATTCGGCGATATGTGTGTTAGTTTGTCTTCACTGGCCCTCGCCGACAAAGAAATTTGTCTTCTTGGCGGCGGCATCTTCCAACTCGTGACTCTTGTTTCATTCAATGTACACGCATTTGCAGGTGTGCGATCTTTTTTGCGTCAATTTACACGCATGCGCAATGGATAATGCGTCGGTATATGAACAGATTCAGTGGCACAATAAGTTCAGTTGAAAGTTTGCGCTGCGTGTGCCTTCTCTGTTGTCCGTGTCTCTCTTTTTTTTTTCTTTTGCGCAGTCGCAAAGAAGTTATTCTCCGTTTCTCTACACTCGCTGTCTTGTCTGGCTTGCCGCATGCACTTGATGTGTCATGCATGACCTTCAGTGATGCTTACAGAAGCATCTGTACGCAATGGCGGCCAAGGTGGCTCTGTAGCTTTCTTTTGCCCCACGACAAACATCCGGCGGGTGTTTCGTATAGCGCATCCATCCTCATCAACAACTGCGGAACTAGCTGCGATTGATGTTGCTCTGAAATACGTACAAGAAGAATTAGGAAGCATCGAAGGTTATCATACTTACCGACTCTCGTGCTGCCCTTTGCAGATTGTTGAGAACAGACTCCGATGACCCAATTATGCGCAGCATCGTTAAATCTGCCTCAAAACTTGTTACTCGTGGGGTGTCCCTCATTTGCCAGTGGATACCTTCACATGTTGGTATTCCGGGAAATGAAGAGGTCGATCACCTCGCTTAAACTTGTGCCCACAACGAGTGGGACTGCCAAGAAATTTGTGCCAACGAGTGGGACTGCCAAGAAATGAGTGGGACAAGGCTCGTCTACTGATCCGCCGACATCTTCTAAAGCAGCACCCCGACCAGCGTGTCGCAAGCGGATTGTTCCCGTCCTCGTATTCGTGGTCGTGGATTGCCTCATCGTGACATAGCCCTGTTATATCAGCTAAGAGTTGGTGCTGTATCAGTGTGCGAACGATTATATCGTCAAGGACGTGCGGACAGTCCGTTATGTTCGTCGTGAGGCTCCTGCGAGACACTAGAACACATAATTTTAGAGTGTCCCTCATTCGTTGCGCAGCGAGCACTGCTCACGAAGGAATATGGACTTATTGGACTTAGGCGCAGGACCCTTGACGATTGCCTATTCGCGGGAGGATGTGCTACTAGGCGTGACCAGGCCCATCGAGGCCCTACTAACTTTCTTAAAGAAAACCGATTTGGCCTCGCGTTTATAGACATTATTTTATATGACTACTTATTTGTGTTTACGTCTGTGTTATTTGTTTTGTTTGTTTTGTTTTGTTTTTCTTTCCTCTTCTCTCTCTCTCCTTTTCTTCCCTCATGTCTTGCTTTCCTCTGTGTTTCCCCTTCCCGAAGGAGCAGGCAGGCGTTGTACACCTCTAGGTGGCAGTTGTCAGCTGTTCCCTCCCTATTTCCTCTGTGTCTTCGTGTTCTCTATGTATGCAAACCAAATACAGTGAAACCTCGGTGATACGATCACAGCTCATAAGAATTTCGGGGTGATACGAATTTTTCTTTGGTCCCGGCCAAGGCCCATTGGCCTGCATTGTAATGGAGTACGGTTGTTGCGAACCGATTTTCACCCCGCGACGTTTGATACGAACGTACGCTACCGTCCAGGTACGAACAGGTGCTGTCCGCGCTTTCGCGGAAGACGCACTAGGAACGTGCGAGCGCGGGAACGTAAGTGCGGGCATGCGCGCCGCACCGCAAATTCGTCAGAATCACGGTGGAAGAAAAAAATTCTTTTCGACACGTCACGGCCTCCGACAGTGTGTGCGTGAATCTTTGGGGCTCTAATGTGCCTCCGTGTGCCATCGCGTTTATAGATTACAGAGGGCATGGGCGCCACGAATTTTTTTAACGCTTCGACGTGGGCTGCTGTCGTTGTAGTGTGCTTACACGTGCCTGCCTCATGCATCATACTTGCTATGAAAGGTGCACAATGGGCGAAAGAAGGCGAGGACGGTCTTGGCGAAGGAGTCAGGCCTCACAACGTCAACATGCGCGACTGTTCAGGTCGCACTTGTGCGGCCACGGTCGTAAATCTCCCAAAGGACCTCCCCAACACGTCCGCCATGACAAAATGATAACATAGGACCGTTGTTCTGAATTTTTCGTGGCCTTGTTCTAACGCGTCAAAGCGCTTCTTTTGTTACTTTCGAAAAAAGCATACTAAAATTTGGAAGGGGCTACTGCTGTCGCGGGTCACAACGCACCTGGTTCATTAATTAAACACGCGTATACGGGTGGAATATTTACGAGTGCTGGTATGATTGGCAATATCTAAAAACTTGACTGACAATCATTCAGAATTCTCCCTGAGGTTGCTGCGGCCCTGAAAAACAATAAATGAAAATGTACGCCTGCTTTCTTTTGTCGCATGCTAATTTTCCTTGCTTTCTGGTGATACGAATTTCGGATGATACGATTATTTTTGGCGGTCCCGTGAGATTCGTATCACCGAGGTTTCCCTGTAATGCCTCACGTGTTTTGGTAGAGAAGTGGGGAGTAGTGCGTTGGTTTGCCTGATTTCTCCGGCATATACATTTTTTCCCCCGCAGACGACAGACCACAGATTCGCGTGTCCTATAGCCATATTTATACAGCTTCGGTAGACTAAATATTTAGAAGCAAACGAAGCGCATCTTTTCTTGAGTCCGAGGCTATAACGGCAACGTAAAGCATGTATGTGGCCCACATTGCCACAAGCACTCAAGATGTCAAGAAACGTGTGTGCCTCGGTAAAGCTTCTATGTCCGTAGGCGACCACTCAGCACGCCTTTCTCGTCCTGTCTGTATGTCTCTGATAAACACTTCCTTTTGAGATAACTCAAGATATAGCTCGCCATATACCTGAGACTTTCTTGAGGAAAATATTAATCGATATTGTAAACGCATATATGCCGGTTACGCAGATGAATGCTTTTTTGTTTCTTAATCATGTTACATTGATTTACGAGCTATAACCTAACATCACCAATGTCAATGCCGCACTGACTTGAGCTCTGCAAATGGTGATTGATAGTTCTTTCCTTTGATTTTTCTTATAGCCATCATTTCTTCGTTAGATTCGCAGGGTAAGCGAAAAGCTTATCAAATATTCCCGGCGGAATTGGGAAGAGCAAAAAAAACAAAGAAAAAAGCAGACCCGATGCTGTGAGAAGAAAACAAATTGAAGCGGAAAGACCCTGATGATTTGTGACGTTGTTACGAAGGCGTGACATGAAGCTGCTCATCACCCTTTATTCCCCTTACCTAACATTTTCCACCTCATCCCCAACAGCGACAAAGAGTCGTCCTTCGCTTTAATAAAGGTCACATTCATTCATTCATTCTGCAATATGAGAGCATGGCAGAAAGCAATTTTTTAAGATATGTTTGAAAAGTGGGGTACAGATTCTAATATTTTTCGAAAAGACTCCAATATTAAATGTCATGGTTTTTCTCGTAAAACTGAACAATCCCACTCTCAACCTGATTCGCTCATTATTAAGTGCATATTAAAAGTGACGATCTGTGCATTTTAACGCCTCTTGGGTGATTTCTCTGAAACCCAATTGGATAAAGAAAGCGGATGAGGGAAGGGGGGGGATGTGTAAAGAAAATTTTGACGCCATTTGAAAGTAGCAGTGTTTGTGCAAAATTGCACTGCACCTAGAGTGATTCGCATCAAACAACTTCGTTACTTTGCAGGCCCTCCTAAATTCCAGGCGGGAGAGTGGCCCGACATAGCTGTTATATACAGGTAACAAATACATTTTTTAGATAGCTCCATTGTACTTGGACGTTCACTGCTTGTTTTATGTACTTTCTTTAAGCAATCTTATTTTTTTAGCATGTTCATATCATTGTGCGGTCTCCTGGAGCACCTTCACGATTCATTTTTCTATTCTGCAGACGAACACACCTCCATGAAACACCACATTCACACGATGGGTGCCAAATGGAACGCTGATATGAGAACACCGACTGTCGATTGTCGCCTACGAGAAGTCCAGCAATTCCGAGAAAGGCCGTTCCTTGAATGTCAATTCTGGACAGCTTGCTGACCACATATTGCACTTAGGAGTGACTACGAGTCGTGCTTCGCATGTTGCTTTACTTCAGGCGCCACAACTCACACGATTCGCCAAGGAGAACACGTGCCGCGATAACACGCGCGCACATTTAACGACCCATAAAATTTGCAGTTCCTGGTTGAGTGTAGAAGTGAAAGAGGAAGAAAAAAAATAAATCTGGTCAAGAAAGAATTGAGCAGTGAAAAGACACAGAGTAAGAATAACGTACTTAGCGGGAGGCGGCCATCATTATAATGGCGTGTCCGTCGCCCCTCAAAGGCCCGCCTTTATGCACGAGCTCGGCGGGGCTCAATGGCGCCTCATTCGACTTTCATGAGCGCTCGCAATTTGCGCGTTATCCTATCGGGTTGATCGGCGACACCCGCCCTCGCAGGACCGCCCAGTCCGTTATCGACGTCCAAGTTTACAATTCTTGGATTCGGCGCGACCACTCGTAGTGTTGGGTTGCAAGCGTCGCTTATCCGTTCATCGCCCCGTTAATTTTCCTTCACCCGTCTCGGCCCAACGTAATGTATGCGAAGTAAAGTTCACAGCGGAGTATTGCATGCTTTCACGTTCACCACTCTCTTCGTGAAGGGTCGAGGGGGCGCTGCTGTAGGCGACAGATCGATATTCAAGGCACGGTAATTTCCCTTGCAGCTGCAGGGCTACAGTGCTACCAACTCGGGAGTCGAAGGGTTGTAAAATAAAAACGACGCCGTGACAGGGCTGTTCTTATTGTCGTAGAAAACTACTGTAAATGTAAAAAGTGTCGGATAAATGTGGCGTGCTGCATAAAAGATGTAGATGCACAAGAACGACGAAGAGGAAAAGTCGTGGTAATCCCATATGTGCATCAGATCTCGCACCGCTTAAAGAAAATCGGCGAGAAGTCAGAGGTGGCAGTGCCTTTTTCCGCTCCCAATAAACTTTCGAAGTTATGGAAGCAAACCTGTCCTGTCAATAAGAATGAAGGCTGCAATATTAAGCATAGGAACCCGCTCGTAGAGTGTACTAAGCACGTGGTCTATGTTCCCTTTCATGCTGGGCGGCATACGCGGGACAAACAGGAAGATGTCTCAAC
Source organism: Rhipicephalus appendiculatus (assembly GCA_030522465.1). Taxonomy (NCBI): domain Eukaryota; kingdom Metazoa; phylum Arthropoda; class Arachnida; order Ixodida; family Ixodidae; genus Rhipicephalus; species Rhipicephalus appendiculatus. Next base: position 36,688 of record JALIZH010003088.1, on the reverse strand, counting down.
GTGCGTCTGCTAGAGCACCGTCACAAAACGGAAAAAGGTAGAGATCGCTTTTTGGCGCAGCATTGTTCTGAGTGCGGCAGCATTCCTATCTTTGGTGACACTACTGTTATCCCTAAAACGTCCTGTGAGAAAAAAAAAAAAGCTTATTATTGAAGTCTGCGGCAATTGAAAGAAAAAAAGGATATTAGTAAGCCTTCAATAGTGCTATCCGCCAAGGAGTTATCATTCTTGCGGGGAGCGAACTGTCATGCACGCATTTCGTAACATTGAGTGACATAAATGATTACGGGTAATCATTGTCAAAGGAAGTTTTCGACAGCATGTACTCACGCATGTGCAATTCTGTATGTATATTTACATGGGTGTTCCATCGAAATAAAATTCGGTTGTTAGCGCTTGTCTTCGGGTGTCTCTTCGTCCGTGTGCCAGAGTGCGCGGTAAGCTATTATGGGTCTTCACCAACTAGCCCGGTCACAAGCATTGCTGCGTAAAGGAAAACTACACAGGTTGGTTTCGCGACATAACATGACACATCGCCACGAAATATCGGCCCAGGACGCTGGTCAATATTGCAGCCTGATAGCCTATCAATCTATCACCGTCACGCATGAAGTCAATTAGTCGCTCTGTTAAACTTGGTGCCTTAATAGGCAAAAAAAGCAAAGCAGGCCGACAGAAATTAGCAGTATGTCTGAAATTTTCCAGATAAAGCTAGAGAGAATACATGGATGGGAAAATAATTTGTGAACAGGTTTTATCCGCATACGCCTGCGTTGAAGTCAAAGGCTTTAAAAGTTCAGCGGAATGCCATCCGCCAATAAAAAAGTATTTTGGATGAGTAAGTTGATTGAGTAAGACGCTAACCGGTAAAAATTTTCAAGCATGCTCTTCAGGTACTTTCCACATAGCCCCCCGCATTTTCAAAGCATTTCAGGTGGAAAAAATTTGCTTCGTTTCAATAAGTTTCACATGGCAAAGCAAAAAGAATACTCCGATTCTTTCATAATCATGTTTCAGCAACATATGCATATTCGAAATTTAGCGATATCTTCCCTGCTACACTAAATCTCTTGGTGCGAAATCTAACAGGCCCATTATTAGCCATCGCTGTCATCATCATCATCATCATCAGCCTGTCTACGCCCACTGCAGAGCAAAGGCCTCTCCCATGTTTCGCCAATCAACCCGGTCCTGTGCTTTCTGCTGCCACGTTATACCTGCAAACTTCTTAATCTCATCGACCCACCCTAATTTTCTGTCTCCCCCTCAGGCGTTTGCCATCTCTTGGAATCCAGTCAGTTACCCTTAATGACCAGCGGTTATCCTGCCGACGTGCTACGTGCCCGGCCCATATCCATTTCTTCTTCTTGATTTCAACTATGATATCCTTAACCCCCGTTTGTTCCCTGACCCACTCTGCTCTCTTCCTGTCTCTTAAGGTTACACCTATCATTTTCCTTTCCATCGCTCGCTGCGTCGTCCTCAGTTTAAGTTGAACCCTCTTTGTAAGTCTCCAGGTTTCTGCTCCGTAGGTAAGTACCGGTAAGATGCAGCTGTTATATAGCTTCCTCTTGAGGGATAGTGGTAGACTACCATTCATGATTTGATAATGCTTGCCGAATGAGCCCCATCCCATCCTTATTCTTCTAGTTATTTCACTCTCATGGTTCGGCTCCGCGGTTACTACCTGTCCTAAGTAGACGTACTCCTTTACAACTTCCAGTGTCTCGCCACCTATCGCAAAGCGCTGTTCTCTGCCAAGATTGTTCCACATTACTTTAGTTTTATGCATATTAATTTTCAGACCTGCTCTTCTACTTTCCGTAGTAATATAATTATACAGCCATCGCTGTAGTAATATAATTATAAAGCGGCAAAGTAACACACTTATACCAAATTTTCGCGGTACTATCATTGAAACTGAATTTATTCCGCATTACTCTGTTTAAGTGGTGCCGCCATCACGGAAACGGAATGCCTGTTTGAACTACTGCGCAGTGTGGTCGAGTTTGTTATTTTTTATTTTTGTTACTTTCTTTTGTTGTTTTTTCTTCTCTGTGTCGGCGTTCTCACCATTTCGGCTGCCTGGACGTGCGAGTGGCGCGCGACCGGCACTCTTCCGTTCACGCTGGGCGTAATTACAGGCTGCCCGCCTCCATGATTATACGGGAGAGAGGGGAGGGTGTAAGTGAGGCGGCGACTTATCGCCTCACGCCGATCTCCCGAACAACTTAGTGTACACGCTGGGAACCTCGCTGGGGGAGATAGTCCATTTCATACACACTTTATGTAGCACTGAATTGAGCCCGTTCATAAACTTGCATTCAGTTTAGAGCAACAAAAGGGAGGAAGCCCGTATGTCCTGCTTTCGTGAAGCGTGTGCTAGGTTGCTCTTTGTTCTTTGTACGTGAGTGCCGAAGGCAGCTCTTTGTCAATACAAACCTTTGTACACGGTCCGCCCGCTATCTCTAGCAGCAGTTTAAAAATATGCCAACGCACTCTATCACGACGCGACCAAATGCGTGTTGCTGACTATTGCCTGGAATGCGCCACGGCACATTTGTACTCTTCTTAATTGCCTAATTACACATGTGTATTTAACTAAATTTTGAAGCAACGAAGCTGCGCAGAAAATTTCAAGGAGATAGTTGTAGATCACTGTGCAAAACGTACGATTCGACAGTTCGATAACTTTCTATCTATAATTAGTGTTTTTCTGCTGACTGCAGAAGCCTGCAAAGTACAAAATATATATATGCAGGGTGTCCCAATTAGAACGCAGCACGATTTAAAAAAAAGATCAACGGCATTACGTGAAGCAGACCTAGTGCATATTGTTCCCGGTATACTGTAGTAGCCGCTACTAATTTTTTTCGTTATTGAGAATTATTAATTAGTCATAATTAAATTATTAACTCCAAAAATACTCACCTAATTATGAAAATGTCAATGAGGCAGATGTGGGCATGTTGAAATGACATCTTTCTCTGCTACTTTCAACAACGTACTAATTGCGTGCTCATTTTTTCCCGTTAATAAAGAAAGCCCGCGAAACATGAAAGACGACACGTGACTGCACTGCTGCGCGCATCAAGACGCAGCGCCCTCAAACAGGCTCACTGAGAGGTAGCCAGTATCAACGAAAAAAAAAAGAATACAGAAAGAAAAAGAATATGAATCGCGCTTCCTGCCACTTCCCGTCCGAAGAAACGCCACTTTGGTCTTACACAGTCAGGCTGTAACTGGAACAATGTGCTGGCGGCGTTACCAATGGGAACAGTTGGCCGTGAGATATGGATAACGATAGGGACGTAGAATTGGGTGGAAGGAATCCCTGCAAAACTGCGACGTATGTTGTTGGCGCCCGACCTGTACCCTTGCCAATGTGCGAAACGCTGTGTCGGGCAACGAAAAAGAGGCAAATCGGTTGCTTGCAGTAAACTTATTTGAGGATGTTGCGTTCTTTTGTGGGTGGGAGTCACGTGTTATTTTTTTTCATATTTCGCGGGCGTTCTTTATAAACAGGAAAAAATGAGCAGGAAATTAGTACGTTGTTGAAAGCAGCACCAACACATGCCATTTCACAATGCCCACATCTGCCTCATTGACATGTTGATAATAAGGTGAGTACTTTTACGATTATGGTTATGACAAATTGAATAATTCTCATTAACGGAAAAATTAGTAACGGCTACTACAGCATACTGGGAACAATATGCACTAGGTCTGCTTCACGTAACGCTGTTCCTCTATTTTAAATCGTGCTGCATCATAGCTGGGACACCCCGTATATATACCACGTGCCGTACCCGCTTGGGTGCCTATGAGCGCCGTGATTGCAGGATTTGGCCAGGAGCGCTGCCTGGACGGGACATCGACGGTGATAGTGGCTCTGCGTTCACGCCAATTTGCTAGCGGCAACTCAAGCGATAACAGCTGCATGGGAAGCATCGTCGTGCCCGCGGAACGTTAGGGAGCACTGAAGTCATGCCACGCATAGACGCGCAAGCAGGTACGTCACGTGGTATTTGTCATTTTGTGCTTCGCGGCCTTCTGTAGTAAGCAGAAAAACACTGATACCTAATAGATAGAAAGTAACAAACTGTCTAATGTGTCGTTTTGCAAACTGATGTACAGCTTACTCATCGGAATTTCTTGCTCAACTTCGTTGCTTCAAGAGTTAGTTAATTAAACATACCTAATTAAGCAACTAAGAACACAAAATATTGTGTGACATACTCCAGGCCATGCATTTTGTCGCGCCGTCATAGAGTGCGTCGGCATATCTTTAAACTCTGGCTAGAGATAGCTGGAATGCCCTGTATAAACAGTGTTTCTTAGAGCTATTTTTGTTGACTTTCTTATTTTATTGTGGGCTAGCTATTACAGTGTAGTGCAAGATGTAAGAGCGATGAACGGAGAAGACAGTAAAAGAGCAAAGAGCAACACAGACCAACGGCGCCCTTGTATATAAGGCTTCATGTCGCTTTAAGATTCCGTCATTCAGTGTCGTACAACAGTGATATTGAATTACCCGTTAATTTCACCAACACTCGCCCTCATAACATTCACTTCGGAATAACAATAACACGAAATTGCAGGCGAGGCTCCTTAGTGCTTCATATGCAAGCACTGCGACAAACGAGTGATTCGTGTGTCGGATCGCAATGACATATTTGAAGAGGATAACAAGCAAAGCAACGATTTGAAACCTTGTTGCAGAAGCTGCAAAACTCAGACACGAAAGATTGAGCTTGTTTGAAAAAAAAATGGCCATGGCTTAACTCAGCTATGCCCACGCAGGAAAATTTGCGTTAAAATAGAAAAGGACAACAGAAGGAAGAAACACTTAAACAAATCGATTCCTTGTGTTGTCCTTTTCTATTTTAGCGCAAATTTTCCTGCATAGAATGAACCAACTAGCCCCTGAAGACGTCCTGATCAGTTATGCCCGAGTGTGCGTAGCGAGAGGTAGGGTTAATCTAATTGTTTAGCTTGGTTCTCTGTACGGTTACGCTTCTCGAGGCATGCTGCTCGTTCTTCCTCCGTCTCCTTGGCTCTGTGCCTCCTCTTGGTTTCGTTCCGACGACGAAGCCTGGCTTCTATCAGTCTCTCCGACTAACCTTTCATATCTGCCGATGAATTCCACCTGAGGCACCCCTTCTATAGATACGATGCAATGCCGGCTCCTCCTCTGTTGTTGCAACGCGGTTTCACCGGCTCCTCCTCTGACGTCATGCCAGATGGCGCGGCGAGCGTCGCTGCCAGCTGCGGTGGTTGCTCGGCAACGGAGCTCGTGGTGTGGCCACCGGCCACAGCAAAACGGCGAGAATACGGCCAGTGTAGCTCTCGCTACAAAAACTGAAAAGCCAGCTTCAGTTTAATATGGAAAATTTGTTGTAATGAGACGCGATCGTACGTCGTTGGACGAGTGAATAATTCCGCGCGCAACGCTGTACTAGGTTTAATGGGCGCAGTATACGCTGCAGGAGAATCAAAGCGCAACACAACAAGCTATCTCCAAGGACATTGTATTTGTCGAACGCAGCGACGGCCGCAATATTTTTGAGAAGCTGTTGAGGCGTTTCAAATTTTAAAAGCTGCTTAGGAAATCGTAAGCACAGTACCTCTGTGCTTTGCCACTCTCAAAAGAAAAGCGTTGTATCTTATTCTTGTAGTTTGTGATCTATAATTGCCCGTCAAATAAATGATGTCTTTCTCGTTACGTCGTTGCGTGTTCGGTTTATCGTTTGTAAGGCATTTCTTCGTACATCTCTCCGATCAATTCGTTGTGCACGGGAATGCCCCATTGCACGTTCAATGAATAAACATCGCCAGTTAAGATGAAAGGTGGTCACTGTTGACGTCCAGTGCTCTGTCCTGTCGCACGTTTTATTGTTCCGTTCGTTTTCCGTGTCATAGTAAGTCTGTCGCAAAATATACCTAATATGGTAAGGCGTTCTTCTCTCATCTTTCTTCTCTTCATCTTTCTTCACTATTACGTCTTTCTTCACTTCATCTTTCTTCACTATTACTTTCTTCATTCATCTTTCTTCACTATTACGCTCAATTTTTTGAATAACCCCAATTTAGAGCTTGTTGGAATTGGCAAGATTTAGTTGCAGGGCCCAGGACCCATAACGTATGGCTTATTTAATGACATCCTTATCTGCGTCAGTCTAAAATGCAAAATCTGTGCTATATAACAGACTGCTAGTAAGACACAAGCTGCCAGTGTGGTGCGATACACTACGCACAGATGCCCCAAAGAAAACTCCCTGAAATCGACTTTACAACTTGCTGCTTTGTGCCCCATAGACACAGTATAGGTTGCCCTTATGAAGCTGTTGACGGTTTGTATGGAAGAGTACGACGACGCGTAATTCAGTGCCTTCTGTGCAAAACAAGATTCAACACGTACACGAAGGGGCCACATCAGTGTAACATCGCTTAAAAGCTTCAAGCGCCAAATAAAGGATCAATCTGTTTTTATCCGCGTTGCTTTAAGGGAGAAAAAATAGAAGCGAACGCAATAAAAGCAGATAAAGCCTGCGTTCCAGATACATTAAGCAGCGAGCTAGCTTCCAAGAGAGCACAGTTTATCTGCTCTCGCACTCAGGCCCTCAATGTCATGGACCGATCGGCGCGTGGTGTGATCGCCCATCGAATGGCAATCACGGTTGCACCTGGTCATGTAGTTAAGCACCTCTCCCTCTCATCGCGATCAGTTGCTTTCTTTTTTCTCTTCCCCCGCTCCCAGTCTATCTCCGCACTCGTTATTTTCTTTCTTCGCTTCTTTTCTTCTTTCCCTTTTTTTTCATTGCCAGCAGTCTCTCGGGAAAGGGTGTGTGAGGTGGCCGGTTTGATATGGAAAACGAGGTGCGCGTGGCAGGCGCGAGCAGATCGTGTGCCTGGCACGTGTCGCTGGGGCGTGCCGCATATTCCGCAGTTCTTTCTGGCTTTCAAACGAACTCTGACACCGGTTCGGAGAATCAGAGAAGCGTACTGACCTGTAGGGGCGAAACACACGCAGTACAATTAAAAAAGAGGGCCTCTTTTGACAGCGTAGTTGTTGAAGCATGAGGTATTGACGCATTCGGCGACCGCAGAAAATTCAGCCCATCCCTGCAAAGCGAAGTGGAAACAAAGCATAGCCTAGTAGCGTTTGCTGTCGGGTCATTTCGTACGTAGCTGAAGTTGAATTTACTGAGGCGAAATCTCGAACAGGGACGAAGAACGCAGGGCGCGGACAAGCGCGTCCTGTGTTATTCGTCCCTGTCCGAGCATTTGCGCCAGTCAGCCCAACTTCATCATATCATAGCCATGTATAGCATAAAATAGCTATTGGTGAAGCGGGGGTGAGTATGGGCAGTGGCCTAGCCAAGGGGGGGGGGGGGGGGGGGGTTCAAGCCCCCCCCGAAATTTTTCAGTTTTGCTTGCGTATATAAGCACGCACGAACATACATAAAGTATGGTTGAACCCCCCCCGAAAAAACTTTCTGGCTATGCTACTGAGAATGGGGATGTGAGGATGAGAGAAATGAGTAGAGGAGAGCATAGCATGGCCATGTATTGAGTAGCAAACCACAAAGTGGGAAAGGAAAGTGAGGTTGAGAAGGAAGGAGAGGAGGCATAGTTTAGCGGATGCGAGTGGAGGAGGCAGGCAAGTTGCAGATGACAGGCAAGTTGCAGGTGGCAGGCAGGCTAGGGAGGGCTCTGCTTCGCGCCGCTAGGGCATAGCTGCACCACTTGTTTTCCACAGTGCACTTTGATTTCCATACCACAGTGTTATCATCCGCTCATCCTGTACTGATCTATTCCTGCAATTTAAATTACTTTGAAGCGGCATGGCAGAGCGTGATATGGAACAAAAATTCAAATAAAATGAAGAAGAAATTTAACCCGCCCTCAAACAGCGAGCCTGTACCGTACAACGGAAATACTGAATGCTATTCCGTGTTAGTCCTCCTTGGTTAGGCTTTTCGGAATACGTCAGCCCCCCCCCCCCCCGTTTAATGGGCAAGCGGCGGCGGTGCGAGGTGCGGCGACACGGAGGAAACGAAATAGTGTTGCGTATTTCATGGTACTTTATAGACCCGCTGCACAGCTGCTGTATCTGATCTGATCCACAACGTATCTACATCCGCAGACTACAAGAAAATGGAAATTTGGGCCTGTTGGCTCACGTTATTCAGGTTGAGTAGCGCAGGTGAACAAGCACAAAGTGAAGAACAAGACGACGCGCAATGGGCCTTGTCGTTCTTCATTTTGTTGCGATAGCAATTATATGGACACTCTCGGCTGTATTTTGCCGTCGGCGTTGCCGTCGCCGTCATGACCCATATCTGTATATGTATATATATAAATATAAAAGCCACGAAGAAAAATAATTCCATTGCGCGGAATCGAACGAGCGACCTCTCGCTCCGCAGCGAGCGGCACTAACCGCTAGGCCACAAAAGCGCACGTCCTTCAGCATGCTAACGGCGAGCCATTTATATACACCGTTCACCGCTGGCGGTACGCCGATCTGGGGGGGAAGATCAGCGTGTTCTCTGCCTTACCAGCGGACCAGCAAGATGGCGCGAAGTGCGCGTTGGGCGCAACTCGTTGCGTTGCATTGGCGCCTCAGCCTGCCCTTTGCCCTCGTGGCGTACTCGCCCGTGCGCGTGCGCGTGCGCGCTTATCTTGGGAGAGGGGGTATGGGGGTGGTTTTACGTCCTGTGCTATCGCCTGAAAGATTGCGTTTAGGTTACAGAGCGCAGAAAGGTCACTTCGCTCGCTGCAGAGGCCCCGTTCGTGAAAAAAGCGCGCTGTTCTAACACGGTGAAGTAACAACTGTGACACTTGTTAGTTCACGCTCGTCCTGTGTATACCTGTGCGTATGTTTCGTCCGCCCTTTGTGTTTGATCAGAGCGCTAAGTATTGAGCTGTGAATGTTGTTAGTTCGCGCTCCTCCGATGTTTGTTGTTTTCGTGCGTCTTTGCGCTTGAGCAGCGCGCTCCAAATTTCGATCAGCTTGGCGTTCTTCGCGTGAAATCCCAAGTTGTTGCTATCGCATTCATTGCTTCGCCCTTGCGGCGAAACTGCGACTTATTTGTGTTCGTCTCCCCTGCGCAAGATGTGTTCTAGTTAAGATACGTAATGTCGCAAACTAATTAATTGAAATATTTTGTCCGGGCTGTTTAAGCTCCCAAACAATGATTCAATCATGCGGGCTGGCGTAGCGCCGTTATCCAGATTGATTTCAATTACTCAATGAGGGTCATTTTAATCGCCCGTGTTTGCGTTTCACCTCAATGCAAATGTACGTGTAGCCACCATCGCTAGGAATCAAACCATGTCGCCGTGCTGAACAGCTCAACAGATTGGCCGCTGAGCTACCACCACCACTGGATAACGTTAAACAACCTTACTTCAACAAAATACCCCTGGAAATACCCCAAACAATACTCGAGACAATATATGATGATTTGACCCGAAGTCCTTCAAACAGAGCCGCCCTCGAAAGAAGTAGGCTAAGATTGCAGGGCTGCTGGAGGAACTTTGTCAAGTCTGCATAGCAGGCAATAGCCTGGCCAAACCCAGGGACTGTCAACCCCATGCATCGTAAGTATGAACATCGCCTTCGCAAGGTGCACCGCATACACTGAAGATTGAGTGCCAGAGTTCAGGATGCTAGACGATGAATACGTCACCAGCTAGGACAGCGTCTATCGGTGAGGGAGTGTCACGGTGAAGCTCAGTTGGCCTTTCTGATTCAGTTGCACTTGGACTCGAACTTACTCTTCACATGAGGTGTTTTTTGTTGTCAAAAAGAGCCATATGCATAAACCGAAACTAGGCTGAATTTTACGGGAGCGTAAAGCTCGTCTAAGTGTCTTTAATTTCTAAACCAGCTTGATTCGAAATGGGGTGATTCCTGATTGTAAAGTGAACTCAAAAGGGAAGTTTCTAATAAAAAATGAGCCAAATGCTGCATCTGTTTCAATCAAACTGAGCCAAATTCATTAAACCAGCGCTGCGTCAACAACCGTGACTAAAACAACCAACATGATAGCATACAATCTGTTTCATTTGTGTCCTATAGGTGCTTTGCTATCGTGCTTACGTTCCACAATTAGTTTTTTTAGGGTGAGTTGGCACTTACTGAAGCACATGATGGTGTACACGGTAAAAATGTATGTTAAATAACATAAAATTTACACGTATTTTCTGTTTTACCTACATGGAATTTCTTGGATTCGGCAAAAATGGATACTCTGTTTTTGAAATGATGTAATTTGTCAGTTCAACCCTGTAAACAAATAGTTTCTGTAAATATCAGAGCCACTTTGTAATAAATACCAAACGCTGTTAGATTTTACCTGTTCTTTCAGAGAAAAGTTATGTGAGAGCTCTCAAGACCTTGGGCATCACATCAATTCGCCTAAAAGTTTGCTATCGTGTTTCATCCGCTGCAGAAGTGCGACGCTTGGTAAAATAAAAGCCCTCTCTAGAGCAAAGCGTGAAGCCGACATTGACTATCTTGAAATTTAGTAAAATTCAGACTTCGAGAAAAATTTATGCCAAACTCGACAAATACCAGATGCATGTCGGCGGTCGTGTCATGTGCCTTCTGTTGAGAGGTTCTACATGATAGCGAACGCTAAGAAGGAAATGAAAGGTGTTGCGCCTATGCCACACTACACTCAATTTTCAGGGAATGCCGCAAAGCATTGCGCATTCTGGACGCCATTGAGAACAAAGCGTGCACTACTTTACTATTTGAACTTGGTACTAGGAAGAGGAAAATATCTATGGAATAACAGAAAAAATGTGTGCAAATACAAAAAGCCTGTTTTCTGGGAAGAAATTAGAAACGAAAAATCTCTGTAGAAAAGCAGAAAAGTAATAACAGAGAATGTACGCAAAACTACAGAAAACTATTAATACAGAAAACAGACAAGAACAGAACTGTTATGTGACTAAATTTGCCATGAATTTTCTGTTTTTCTCACAGCATTTTTTTTACAGTGTAGGGCAAAACTCGAATTTAAAGAGTGAGAGGCCGACTTTCCTACTTCTTTTTTCTTCTTAATGCTTTTTTTTTCGAGTTTAGTGCTACAGTCTCATGTCCTTCTTTGACTCCAAGGTGGTATATTTGAAATAAAAGACATATGAAATGAGGATATTGGGCACCGATTTATACCTTGAAGAAGAAGAAGTGATCCGGAACGGCATGGCATAAAACGAGCTCAGAAGAAGGAGCAGAGCTGGGGCACTCTTCAAGGTCTTCAATAAATGCCAAGAACAAGAAAACGTTGCCGAAATTCCAGAATAGTGCGCCTTTTGCCAAGAAGGCCCTCTCGCCCTTCAAGTCGAGCCATCGTCATTACGCCCGATGGAAGCACATGGATGATTTTAATTTTATCGCAAAATATTGCTATACCGTACATTCCAATCGTTTTAGACTTCTTTTACGAGCTAAATCAAACACAAATGAACTGTTCTAAGCTATGAGAGCCAAATACAAATTTTAATCCTGAATAACGAAGATAGTGGGCTGTATAGATTTTAGCCACAATATGGATTTGAGATATTTAGGGTACAGCAACACACTGGCAAAAAAGTGTTGGAGCAGGCCTCACCATATTTTCAGTAGCAAAAAAGTGTGTTTTTCTCAGTGTCAGGTAGAGTGCATTTGGCTCTTTTTGAGAAAAAAAAAACGCCTCACATTATGTTTGCAAGTTTCAGGCAGAACAATTTTCGGGCAGACACTCCAAGCATAGAAATGCAGTGGACAAGGGTTTTAACTTCGGACACTGATCATAAAAATTGTGTTTTTTAAGCTATAATTCACGGCGTCATTCACTCGGAATTGACAAAACAAAGAGGACATCATCGCAATTATCATCATCGTCTTATCTGCAGGTCGAAGCCTTTATTTTCCCATGGATATCAAGCCAACTCCGTCTTGCCCGGGCTGATTGCATTTTTTTGCTGCAAATTTCTGAATTTCTTAGCTCCACCTAACGCTTTGCTGTAATTGAACACGCTTCCCCTCAGGCATTCGGTCGCTTGAACACACCCTCTTTATTTATTTATTCATGACACCTTACAGGGCCCAATAGAGCATTGAGTAAGGGGGGGGCAAGTACAAAGCAAATATAAGAGAAAAGTAGATCAATAAATACGGGGAAAAGTGTACAGGAAAGTTAAAGAGAAAAAAAATTTATACAGCAAAAAACAACAACTCAGAAAAAGAAACTAAAAATATGTACATACAGCGCAAAGCATGTTCGGACAGAGCAACAGCATTTCTTATACCATGAGAAAATTACATGACCTGCCGTGATACATTTACATGACTCTCATTACATGACCTACCGTGATACATTTTTCTCGCTTAATGTCAACTAAGGTAATGGCTCCCCTGTTCATCCTCTAAACCACTCGGCTATCTTTCTATCTCTTAATGTTACACCTATCGTGTCTCGTTGCACCGCACGCTGTGTAGTTATTATTCTCGAATTCCTTCGTTAAGTTTCGGTCGTATATCAAGAACTTGGCAGAGAATGCGCGCCAGCTATCCTCATTCTTCGGTAAATTTCTTTTGTTTAGGTCCGCTCTCATGTTGTTATCTGACCTGGATACGCGTGCCCTTCTACAAACTTAGTGGGTCGGCTGCATGTCACGATTTTTCTGGTCATGTGACCGAAACAGAAACAGCTGATGATGATAATAATGCTTGAGGGGAGACGAGCGAAAATTGCGGTTGAGTGCAAACAACGTTTAAAATCTTCATTGAAGCCATAGCGCTGAAAGGACAGGGACCACAGAAACAGGACGCGCAATCCTGCATCATTCAGATACGCGATTTCCTTAGCACTTAAAGCAATCGAGGGCGCGCTGACACAATTGGCATTTTCTCTTGCAATCAACCAAGCGCGTGTGATACAGATTGCGCGTGTGATGCGGTTTTCTGGGGACGTTTGCTGTTTTCATTGCTCTAAATGTACAACATGTTTCTGAAATAAAGATTCAGTTGTGAGTAGCGCACGTCCCGTTCTCTTTCTGTGGTCCCTATCTTTTAGCGCTCTGGCTTCAATGAACGTAACAAGCCAACTATTCCGAACGTCTGCTCTCTTGAACGTTTAAAAGGCGTTTTGTTGGGCGAGTTATTGGTGTTACATGATTTGAAAATGAAAGAGACATTAGGGAAAAATTGCACTTTTATAATACTGGCAGCAATTGTTCAGAGCCCCAAAGTTCTTAGCGTGTGGTGGCTTTTAGTCATGCTGAAAGGGCGATATTATAGCTTTGCGTTTACTAATCGCGTCTTGCGCTTTCAGCGCTACGGTGTCTATGGGGAAGCTACGACAAATAAAAATTAAAAGCTAATGCAGAATTTTTCTTCGCTGCAGGTACTCCTCAAAATTCTTGTTTCAAGCCTGTAATGGCACTGAAGTCGTTGGTATCCACCATCAGTTTCTCGACACCTAAATTATTCGACATCATCTGACAATGCCAGGGCTGGGCAGTATCGAAGATACATGTATCTTAGATACTATCCTAGATACTCTTTGGGTATCTTGTATCTGTATCGCGATACGTCTCGCAAAACGAGTATCTGTATCGGTATCTCCGATACATTCAATAATGTATCGTGTATCTTAAGATACAAGATACTGCTATAGAAACGCCACCCTGCGAAACAACAAACGTCAGCTGAACTCTGCTTCTCAAGCTGATACTGCTGCCACTAAGCCACTTCAATAAAGTTAACGACAGTGATATTCCTTTGCCTTTTTGCCAGAGTGCTCCAGTGAGCATAGGAAATAAGGTCTATACGCGTCTCTACTGGTGGAGCAAATTCACGTGACGGCAGCTATGGCACATGCTATGTCGACAAAAGCAATCTCGACAAAAACAAGCACGCGAACGTCTATGTCCAGCCGACCTTTTGTTTCTCCATATTTTCTTTCTTTTTAGCTGTGTCGGTGCCATGAACCTTGTTTGTAGCTACGGTACCGTGCTGCGTACTACAATGCGTGCGGCGTCTTTCGCTGAAATTTGGATGCGGCTATAGTGTCGTTATCGAAGATTGTCTTGCGTGGTGCTTTGTTGCAAAGTCTCAAAAAGGCACGAATGTGGTTGCTTTGCGTGTCGCTGGTTTTACACAGAGACTTCACAGATCTCGTCGATGTAAGCTTGACTTGCACACTATCAGATTGACTTATATGCCAATTAGATTCTAACAACCGTCGCTCCACCGGTGTCGATGCTGTATGCAATATAACAAACATTTACGTAACAGATGATATTTTGGTGTACTGTATCTTTGTTATTCGTGCTAAATTATCCAAGAAGTTTCTTTTTTTTTATGATAGCTTGATTGTTAGCATATGTGCTCTCTTTTCTCTCCTCCGTTTGCATCCCACACATTACCTAGACCTCTGTGTAGTTTTTGTTCCGTTTATTAGCTGTAATAAATCTTTTGTAACCTCCTCCTCTATTGTTTCTCTTATTTATTCTTATTTTTAATTGTCTGTGTCATTGCTACTATTTACATATCGACATTCCGTGTGAGTTTACTGTTCAGGCGCGATGTTAGGGCAAATGTAAAGTAATCTGAGCGTGCCTAGTGCTTACACGAACAAAAATTCTGCTTACGATTTAATAAAACAGAGAAATTGAGTTTACATTATAGCAATGGAAACTATTACAAAAAAAATCTTAAAGACCTTCGGAACGGGATTTGAGAAACACAATACCAAGTACTACGGTTTTCTCATCAGCGTTCCCCATAAGCACTTTAGTGCTATTTTACGTGGGCACTGAGTTTTCTATTGTCTGACTTAAACACCTAAGTTGACGATACATTATGTCCAATTTTCATAGCTTTTAGGGGTGCCGCCTGTATCGTGTTTGTAAAGGGTGTCACGTAACTGAAACCAAATATTTACAAAGAAGAGCTTAACCTCAACTGAATAAAACCAAAGATGGGGTTTACCGCCATGTGGCTCTTATTAGGGTATTTGTATATTGCGCTTAAATTCTTAACTAGGATAAGAGATGTAACATTTCTTATATTCATTTTGGGGCCAAGTGTGTTTCTTTGCGTTTTAGAGGGCATCCTATGACGACAGATCTGACTTTTTGTGAAAAGGTACACGCTACGTAGGAATTTTTCTGGCGTTTAAAAAAAGCCGGAGAAATATGACCACGTATGACCACGTTACTGCACTGGTACGCTATTGTGCTGCAGTGCTCTCAGACGTGCGTCGAGCAAAACAACCGGCAAGTGGACCGCGGCGAAATACGTTACCGCGGCATCGGCTCCACAGCGCGTCAGCATTTCTGACCGCCACACACGGCAAAGCAACACCATCGTCCCTGACAAGCGAAAGGCTGACAGTCCGCGCGCCGGTTGTTTCGCTTGATGCGCGTTCAAGAGCTTTAAGAGCGATGTAGTACGATAGCGCATGAGCGCAGCCACGTGGTTTTATTTGATATTTCGCGTGCTTTCTTTAAAGCCAAAAGATATTCATAATGCAGCATGTACGCCGCCGAAAAACAATTGCTTCGGTCGTGTTTAAATGCATTCTACGATGTGACGAAGCGCACTCTGCCCTAAAGTGAATAACAAAAATGTTGCATAATTGACCATAGTTAATCAACCAACTAAGCGCAATATAAAAAATACCATAACGAGCGCCACATGACGGTAAACCATATGCCATTGGTTTCATTCAGTCACGGTTAAACGATTGT
Organism: Rhipicephalus appendiculatus; assembly: GCA_030522465.1. NCBI lineage: Eukaryota > Metazoa > Arthropoda > Arachnida > Ixodida > Ixodidae > Rhipicephalus > Rhipicephalus appendiculatus. The sequence goes on along the minus strand of JALIZH010003088.1, from coordinate 20,932 downwards.
TTTTTTTAAATATTTGGTTCTACTTACGTGAAAAACCCTGAATACTTATTCTCTTAGTCATTTTTTATTGCGGAACTGCCTTGCTATCTCACTTAGGTGTATTCGCTTTCCTTTTTTAGGTCCCTGTAAAGGCATTTTTTTATGTTACAAAAAAGCAGGCAAGTAGGCTAGAAGTTGCATAATGTGAACAGCAGTGATATCCTGCGACGCTTTTTGCCGCGTACGATAGATTAGCTTCTTGGCGGTAGAAGTTCTCTCGAAGAGGAAATGGTAAAAGATTGCACGTTAGGGAGCATGTTGCTAACGAACACTTTGCGCAAGTTGATAGGTAGAATATGAAAAATCACTGCAGTTTTATGTCCTCGGTAAACTGTGAGCGCTGACATGGTAGCTATCGTCTTCACATGATGCTTCACAAAAAGATTGCTACCGGCGTTGTTGCTGTTCTACACCTGTAGGGTGATGCGCCACTACGAAAACGGTAATACGCTTACGGACAAGGTAAGACTCTGCACCAGTATTTGTGCCATTTTGCGGAGGCTTCTTATTGAAATTCTTGCAATTAGACGGCAACCTGCTAGCTGGTCGCCAATTAAAGCAGCGACACCCATGAAATACAAAAGTGTCAATTAAACAAATGCCACTAACTTGTTTCGGAATGAAACTAACATACATTAAGCAAGAAAAACGTAACTTTCGGGATTCAAACAGATATTTCATTAAAATAAACAAAGTTGGTCGCAGTTAAGACATTTTCAAGCAACACTTCTGTTCATAGGTACTTGAGGTGTCATTATATAGATCTATAATAGCCAATTTCCAAATGTATCGAAGTATCTTAAGATACAATGGGGAAGTATCGTATCGGATACATTCATTCCGGAAGTATCTTGTATCTGTATCTCCGATACTTCTTGCCCGAGTATCTTGTATCGTATCGCGATACAATTTCAAAGTATCTTTGCCCAGCCCTGGACAATGCATCATCTGACAATGCAATCTTAATAGCGAAATTGTTACTCAAAAGTCTTTAGCAATGTTTGAAAAATATCTGAGTATGTTATGAATTTGTTTGTGTAATTTTATTTTGTTCGTTAGCAGTGTTTATTGAATTTTACAAATGTTTGAAGAATGCCTGCAATTGCTATGAACTGTTTGTACACTTTCGTGTATATCCACCTTGCCGAGATCTGGTACCAGATCGCAGTACCTATCAGGGCTGGGCAGTATCGAAGATACATGCATCTTAGATACTATCTTAGATACTCCTTGGGTATCTTGTATCTGTATCGCGATAAGTCTCACAAAACGAGTATCTGTATTTCCGATACATTCAATAATGTATCGTGTATCTTAAGATACAAGATACTGCTACAGAAACGCCACACTGCGAAAGAACAAACGACCGCTGAACTCTGCTTCTCAAGCTGATACTGCTGCCACTAATCCACATGAATAAAGCTAACGACAGTGATATTCCTTTGTCTTTCCGCCAGGGTGCGCCAGTGAGCATAGGAAAGAAGGTCTATACTGGTCTCTATTGGTGGAGCAGAGTCACAGGATGGCGCTTTAGCCATCTCGACAAAAACAAGCTCGTGAATGTCTACGTGCAGCCGACCTTTTGTTTCTCGAGGTTTTCTTTCTTTTTAGCTGTGTCGGTGCCATGAACCTTGTTTGCAGCCACGGTACTGTGCTGCATACTCCAATGCGTGAGGCGTCTTTCGCTCCAATTCCGATGCGGCTACAGTGTAGTTATCGAAGTTTGTCTCGCCTGGTGTTTCGTTGCAATGTCTCAGAAATAGAAGTACAGGGTTGCTTTGCGTCTCGCTGCTTTCAAACAGAGATTTGACAGATCTCGTCGATGTAGGCTTGACTTGCACACTATGAGATTGACTTATATGCAAGTTTGATTCTAACAACCGTCGCTCTACCGGTGTCGATGCTATATGCAATAGAACAAACATTTACGTAAAATATGATAATGCGGCGTACTGTATCTTTGTTCCTCGTGCTAAATTATGCAAGCAGCTTTTTTTTAAAATAATAGCTTGATTGTTAGCACAAGTCTTGTCTTTGCTGTCCTCCGTTTGCATCCCACACATTACCTAGGCCTCTGTGTAGTTTTTTTCCTGTTTGTTAACTGTATAAGTCCTTTTTAACCTCCTCCTCTATTCCTTCTCTTATTCAATCTTATTTTTTATTGTCCGCGTCATTGCCACTATTCACATATCTACATTCCATCTGAGTTTACTGTTCAGGCCATGTTAGGGCAAAGCTAAAATAATGTGAGCGTGCCTAGTGCTTACAGGAAAATAAATTCTGCTTACGATTTAATAAAACATATCGAATTTGAGTTTACATCATAATAATGGAAATTATAACAGCAAATCTTAAGGACATTAGGAATGGATTTGAGAAACATAACACAAAGTACTACGGTTTTCTCATCAGCGTCCTACGAGCCATTTAGTGCTATTTTCCGTGGGCACTGAGCTTTGTATTGTCTGATCTGAACACATAAGTTGACGAAATATCATGCTCTATTTTCATAGCTTTTAGGGCTGCCGCCTATATCGTGTTTATAAAGAGTGTCACGTAACTGGAACAAAATATTTACAAAGAAGTGTTTAACCTCAACTGAATAAAACCAACGATGGGGTTTACCGCCATGTGGCTCTCATTATGGTATTTCTATATTGCGCTTAATTTATTAACTAGGATGAATCATGTCACATTTCTGTTATTCATTTTGGGGCCAAAGTGTTTCTTTACGTTTTAGAGGGCATTCTAAAACGACAGATCGGATTTTTTGTGGAAAGGTACATGCTACGTAGTAATGTTTCCGGCGTTTAAAGAAAGGCGGAAAATTTTGATCACGTCACTGCCCTCGTACGCTGTTGTGCTGCAGAAATCTCAAACGTGCTTCGAGTGAAATAACCGGCAAGCGGACCAAGGCGAAACGAGTGGCCACGGCTTAAGCATCGGCTCCACCGCGCGTCAGCATTTCTGACCGCCACACATGGCAAAAAAACACCATCATCCCTGTGAAGCGACAGGCTGACGGTCCGCGCGCCAGTTATTTCGCTCGATGCGCGTTTAAGAGCGCTGCAGTACGACAGCGCATGAGCGCAGTCACGTGCTTTTATTTGATATTTCGCGTGCTTTCTTTAAAAGTCAGAAAATATTCACCATGCAGCATGTACGCCGCCAAAAAACAATTGCTTCGTTATTTTTTAAATGCGTTCTACGATGTGACGATGTGCACTCTGCCCGAAAGTGAATATTAAAAATGTTTCATAATTGACCCTAGTTAGTCAACCAATTAAACGCTATATCAACATACCATAACGAGCGCCACATGACGGTAAACCATATGCCAATGGTTTCATTCAGTCATGATTAAACGCTTCTTTTCCATTTTAAATACTTGGTTCTACTTACGTGAAACACCCTGAATACTTACTCACTGTCATTTTTATTGCCTTGCTCTTTGACTTAAGTGAATTCGCTTTCCTTTTTTAGGTACCTGTAAATTCTTTTTTTTCTACAAAAAAAGCAGGTAAGCAGGCTAGAGGTTGCAATAGTGTGAATAGCAGTGATATCCCGCAACTCCTTTTGCCACGTACAATACATCTGGGAAGCTTCTGGGCGGCAGAAGTTCTCGAGGAGAGGAAATGGTAAAAGATTGCACGTTAGTGAATATGTTGCTAACGAACACTTTACGCAAGTTGATAGGTAGCATATGAAGAATCACTGCAGTTTTATGCCCTCATTGAACAGTGAGCGCTGTCTCGGTAGTTATCGTCTTCACATGATGTTTCACAAAAATATCCCTACCAGCGCTGTTGCTGCTCTACACCTGTAGGGTGATGCGGTACTATGAAAACGGTAATACGCTTACGGACAAGGTAAGACTCTGCTCGGTATTGGTGCCATCTTTCGAAGGCATCTTATTGAAGTTCTTGCAATTAGACGGTAACCCGTTAGCTGGTCGCCAAGTAGAGCAGCGACGCCCATCAAATACAAAAGTGTCAAGCAAACAAATGCCATTAACTTGTTTCCGAATGAAAGTAATGTACATTAAGCAAGAAAAACATAACTGTCGGGATTCAAACAGTTTTTCATTAAAATAAACCAAGTTGGTCGCAGTTAAGACATTTTCAAGCAAACATTCCTATACATAGGTATTTGCAGCGTCATTGTATAGATCTATAACAGCAAATTTACAAATGTATCGAAGTATCTTAAGATACAATTGGGAAGTATCGTATCGGATACATTCGTTCCGGAAGTATCTTGTATTGTATCTCCAGTACTTCTTGCCCGAGTATCTTGTATCGTATCGCGATACAATTTCGAAGTATCTTTGCCCAGCCCTGGTACCTATAAATAAATAAATTGTTAAGCGTTTATTTGCCGGTATTCAGAGATACTGCGTAATGGCGACAGCCACGGCCAGGCACGAACTCTCAGTGCGAGCGGCGTCCTTGTTGCAGATGACCCACTAGAAGGCTCTTGAGAGTGCAACCCATTTCAATGTTCCAATGCATCGCTACAATAACCCCGGGGACGAAAAGGGAGCCGCCGGGCGACCTAACAGCTTGTCACTAGGAGCGGGTCATAGTAGGCCTTCAGCCGCTCCCCGTTGACAATGTCGCGCCCTCGACGGCGCATGTCCGAAGATTGTTCGATGGGTTCGATCAGGTAGTTGACCGGAGATGTGCGCTCGATGACACGGTAGGGGACTTCGTATTTCGGCAGAAGTTTTGAAGAGAGGCCAGCTGCGGAGGTAGGAACCAAGAGCCATACGAGCGCTCCAGGGACGAACGTGGGCTCAGAAGTGGCGGAACCATCACGAATACTCTTCTGCCGCTCTTGTTCATTCGTCGTGAAGGTCTTGGCGAGCTCGCGACACTCTTCAGCAAGCCTGGCTGTGTCAGAAATAGGGGCACACTCAGATGGGTCCGGCGTGTACGGGAGTATCGTGTGGATGGTGTGCGACGGGTGCCGTCCGTATAGTAAGAAGAAGGGTGAAAAACCAGAAGTGCTCTGAGGGGCGGTAATGTAAGCGTAGGTGACGAAGGGCAGTATAGCATCCCATTTCGTGTGGTCGGCGGCGACGTACATCGAAAGCATGTCGCCGAGGGCGCGGTTAAAGCGTTCGGTGAGGCCATTTGTCTGCGGGTGGTAAGCAGTAGTTTTGCGGTGGACAGAATGGCACTCCGTGAGGATGGCTTCGACGACTTCCGACAGGAAGACACGGCCTCGATCGCTGAGAAGCTCCTGGGGTGGACCGTGACGCAGTATGAATCGGTGCAGCAGGAAGGACGCAACATCGCGCGCAGTAGCCGCAGGAAGGGCGGCGGTTTCGGCGTATCGCGTTAGATGGTCTACGGCGACGATGGCCCAGCGGTTACCAGCCGACGTCAGAGGAAGTGGTCCATACAAATCGATACCCACGCGCCCAAACGGACGGTCAGGGCAAGGTAATGGTTGTAGACCGGCTGGGGACATGTGTGTTGACGGTTTGCGGCGTTGGCAATCGAGGCAGGAGCGAACGAACTTCTGCACGTAGCGGTACATCCCTCGCCAGAAGTGGGGTTGTCGAATGCGGTGGTAAGTTTTGGACACCCCAGAGTGCGCGCATTGTGGATCAGAGTGGAATGACTCACATATTTCCGACCGCAGACTGCGGGGTATCACGAGTAGCCACTGCCGGCCGTCGGCGTTGTAGTTGCGTCGATGCAGCAGGCCGTCACGCATGGCGAAATGGTGAGCTTGACGACGCAAGGCGCGAGTGGATGGTATTGTGGACGGATCAGAGAGCAAGTCGATCAGCGGGACGATCCAATTATCCTTGCGCTGTTCGCTAGCGACGATGTGAACATCGATGACAGAAACAGCAATGGAAGATACTGAGCAGGGGGCTTTGTCGTCAGGCAGAGGGGAGCGCGAGAGGGCGTCGGCGTCAGCATGCTTGCGTCCGTTGCGGTACAGCACGCGGATGTCGTAGTCTTGCAGGCGAAGAGCCCAGCGGGCATGGAGGAAGGAAAACTAAGGAGAGGCCCTGACGTCACATTCGTGAAGCCTCCACCTCGCAAACACACGCATTGCCTCCTAGCGAAGGAGCAGCTAAGCATTTTGCGATTTCCGTCGCGTCGTTTGCAAGCGCATGCGCGCACCGACCGAGTTGGCGAGTCGCGGAGCTGTTGTAGCTTTTTTTTTTTTTTTTTTTCGCCGTGAAAGCAGCGCAGTGGATTCACTCCTGCTGCTCCTTCTGTGTTTGTTTTTAGGAAAGCTACGCAATGCCCAGCTGTGCAAATCGTGCACAGCTGGGCATTGCAAATCGCGTGCACTGTGGGAAGCACCGGGTGTCACTGTTCACGTGTACAGTACGTACGATCGCTTCATTGCTGATCACTAATGCATGGTACTTGCATGCGAAGAAGCTCTCAGATGTACGCTCTGTTGGTTCTTACATATTGTGTCGACTCAGAACACACGTGAACTTCTGTTTTTGGTGTCTGGCGCACTGTCATAACACACGCCGTAGGCATCGTACCGCGTGTTTGGGGGGTTGTGTCGTTCGTTCGGAAGGGCAATAAACTTTTACTGTCGTTATCGGACTACGTGATGTATGTATTTCGCGGTCTTTGTGCGCTGCATGATAGTAGTTGTGTGCACAGTGGAATTACAAACTTTGCGTGTACGATCGCGTATACAATACGGCGGTGTCCTTTTTTCGACGTAAAGTTTCGTCAAATACCAAGTTGGCGTTGCGCCGAATAGGAAGAAAGGCCTAACGCCCAGCAGAAAGCGTAAGTCACTGCCAGGTGAGTTCGAACAGAACGATGCAGGGGCTGAATGTTTTGGATTACGGCACGTACCGGTACTTTCTGTACTGCTGCACAAAAACGCTCCTCGAAGAATTTCAGCTCGCAGCGCGCGGGCCTACCACACACGAACAGCCTGGTAAACGTGCAACATTTTGCTGCTTGCAAATCGCACAAAACGCGCTAAATTCATGTCGGTACAGCAAATCTGCGCATAAGCGAACCAGCGTGGAGAGCACGCCGCGGGGCGTCTGCTGTGTTGTTTGCCCCATATCGGTTTGTTTGCCCCATAAATCTGACGTCACTTCCGCCACACTTTTCGCAATGCATTGGGATACGATAGGGCCTCTCCTGAGTTTTCCTTCCTCCATGCCAGCGGGCGACACGCCCTGAGGGATCCTTCAATGACGACAGCCAGCATAGTGCGTGATGGTCGGTGACGACATCGAATGGGCGACCATACAAATAGGGTCGAAACTTTGTAAGGGCCTAGACGATCGCCAGGCACTCTGTTTCCGTGACGGTGTAATTTGTCTCGGTTTTCGTAAGCGTACGGCTTGCGTATGCTACGACATATTCGGGGAATCCGGGTTTGCGCTGCGCCAGGACAGCGCCGGGGCCTACACCGCTGGCGTCTGTGTGCACCTCCGTTGGGGCCGAGGGTCGTAGTGGCGTAGTATGGGAGGAGACGTCAACAAATGGCGGAGCTTGGCGAATGCATCGTCGCACTCGGATCACCACGAATTAAGGGGCCCGTTACTTCCAAGGAGCTTCGTCAGTGCTGATATGATCGTCGCAAAGTTTTGTATGAATCGTCGAAAGTATGAGCACATGCCTACGAAACTGCGCAGTTCTTTGACTGACGCAGGTTTGGGAAATTCGGCCCATGGGCTGTCCGAGGGCCGAATTACGTCGCGTCGGAGCATATCGCCTACTTGCTCATTAATTACCCGACGTTCGGCAGGCGACACGCGATATGGACCTTGCCGTAACGGTGGCTGGGCACCAGTGTCGATTCGATGTGTAACAGCGGACGTGCGACCGAGAGAAGTTTGCCCGACATCGAAAGAAGATCGAAATTCTTGCAACAGGCTCAGAAGCTGGGAATGCTGGACCGACGTAAGGTTATCAGCGATGGAGTTACCAAATACATCAGCAGATGACGGATAAGACGTGGAAACCGCACTGATGGTACGGGAACTGGGACAGTGCGAGTCATCGGGTACGTCCAGGACTTGTGCATCGTCGACGGGTTCCACTCTGCCGAGACATTCCCCTCGAACCAACGTAACAATGTACGGGAATGGGTTGGTCACAAAAATAGCGGTGTTGCCCTGAGTTACTTGCACGGTCGCGAAAGGTACCAGTAACCCTTTCCTACTGCAACCACGGTCAGATGGCGAAAGGAGTGCAACTGTGTCGGAGAGACCGGCGCAGTAGACCGACACAACCGTTGACGAGCTTGGAGGCACTGTCGTATCGTCTTTGACGAGGATCTTGCTCAGTGCCGAGGGACTGTCTACTGGCGTCAAATGTAAGAAGGGTGAGAGTTCAATTTCGGCGGAGGCACAATGAATGACAGCGTCGTGGCGGGAGAGAAAGCCCCATCCCAGGATCACGTCGTGGGAGCATGCACTAATGATGATGAACTCGACGACATATAGAACGTCCTGAATGACGACGCGAGCTGTGCACACTGCTGTAGGATGAATACTCTGCGAACTTGCGGTACGGAGGGACATCCCAGAAAGTGGCGTCGTCACTTTGCGGAGTAAGCGGCAAAGTTTTGCGTCCATAACGGATACGGCAGCTCCAGTATCGATAAGGGCAGATGCACGAAAACCGTCCATTCGATGGACGGTTTTCGATGGATTCCTCTGAGGGCTTTCACAGTTCGATAGCGTCGCAGCCCTTGCCTCGTGGACTGCGACGACTAGCTTTCCTGCTCTTGAGCGGCCGAACTTGGCCGCATGGGTGACAGGGATCGACGTCGTGGAGACGGGGACCTACGAGGAGATGAAGCTGGGCGAGACGTCGGTGGCATAGACGGGGGGTGAGTCGTGAAAGAGACGGCTCAGCTGTCCAGCGGCAGGTCACGGGAGAGGAGGCGGTTGCACCCGAAAGCAATAACGCGCAACGTGACCGGCGTAACCGCATGCAAAGCAGATGGGCCGGTTGTCGGGTGTACGCCATTGGTTCGCCGGGGTAGGTCGCGCCCATGTCGCAAGACCTGACGGACGGAACGGCCGCTGGAATGGCTGGATGGTGGGCTGAAGTCGAGGCCTAGGGGTGACGTCAGCATACGTAGCAGGCACACCCGCTTCGGTGGATGGAGGTCGAGCGACGGCTTCGGCGTAAGTCAGAGGTGCGGCCGCCGGAAGTACTTGAGGCGGCCTGGCGACAACGTGAGCGTAACTCTGGGGCGCAGGATCCGAAGGTTGCTGGTGGTACGCTGGCATGACCTCCGAAATTTCTTGCTCAATCACTCGGCGGAGGGGAGGAAGAAGGGTGGTCGCCGATTGTTGAACGGCCGGCGGGTGGGCAAATGCCAGGAGAGAGAACTGCCGTGCGATTTCCTCACGGATGAAGGACTTGAGCTCTGGCAGCAACGCCGCCTGGTCAGTGGTGGCCACCAATCCCGCAAGCTCTGCATTTCGTGAAGGGGAGCGACGGGTCATCGAATGCTGCCGGCGGAGCTCCTCGTAGCTCATGCACAGCGTGATGACCTCGGCCACTGTGGCAGGGTTCTTGGCGAGGAGCATGGTGAAGGCATCTTCGTCAATACCTTTCATAGCGTTGCGGATCTTCTCAGGCTCAGACATGGTTTCGTTGGCTTTCTTACACAAGTCGAGGACATCTTCGATATAGCTGGTGAATGATTCACCGGCCTGCTGAGCACGTTCGCGTAAACGCTGTTCGGCTTTCAGCTTGCGAACAGCAGGGCGGCCAAAAACGTTGATGACGGCGGTCTTGAAATCGGACCAATTCGCGAAATCAGAGGCGTGGTTCTTATACCACAGACTTGCTACTCCCGCGAGGTAGAATACCAAGTTGGTCAACTTTGCGTCGTCGTCCCATTTGTTGGGGATGCTCACGCGCTCGTAAAGGGCCAACCAGTCCTCCACATCGGTGTTATCGGCGCCAGTGAAGATCGGTGATCGCGGATGCGTGGGACAACGGGACAAGTGGGCGGCATGGGGGGAGGCGTTTGCTGAGAAGCGTCTTGGGGCATGGTAGATGGCAGGGTACGAAATCGAAGCTCCACAGGCATCGAATGGGAGCACAGCACTCTCCACCAATTTGTTAAGGCGTTTATTTGCCGGTACTCAGAGATACTGCGCAATGGCGACAGCCACGGCCAGGCACGAACTCTCAGCGCGAGCGGCGTCCTTGTTGCAGATGACCCACTAGAAGGCTCTCGAGAGTGCAACCCATTTCAATGTTCCAATGCATCGCTACAAAATAAATAAATAAATAAATCAAATTCTGGAAATAGAATGCTGGACGCAAAATCCAAACTGAGTTCGCGTATCACGCAAGCGCAGTAATTTTATTTTAAAACAGCGCAAAAGGACCAGTACACGAGATGAAGGACTACACACGACAGGCGCTGGGCTAACAACTGTTGGGTTTATTGTGCAGAAAGGAATAAATACATGTAGTCCGACTGCGCGCGCATCATCACATAACAGATACTTGTCCCTTTTTTCGAGCAGGCTAAATTCGCAATCATGAAGACAGATTGATGGCGCGGAAATGCAAACATCACCATTACTTTCCGCTCCATTGTTATCGAACGCCATTCCTGGCAACAAGTTGTTTCCAGTTACCTCCAAAGGCATCTTTCTCACTACGAATTGAAGATCCCTTCCTTATCCCTAGTTCTGACCATGTTGCTGAATACCTGTTCTCCCAAAACCCTGCCTTCTATTCCGTGGCAAGTTTTGATGTAGAGGACCTCTTTTACTCTATGCCTCACGACAAGCTCATGACAGCTGTAAAACACTGCATAAACGAACAGAACGATGAACTTGCGTTGAGAAACAAGTGCGGTGTATCGGCGGAGGCCTTCTTGGAACTGCTTAGTTTCTATCTAAAAGTCACTTTTGTTACATCGGAAGGTGGTGTAGATGTTCAGAAATCGGGCATATGCATCGGTTCAAAAGTAGCACCTGTCCGAAGTAACATTTTTCTGTCTGCTGTTGACCGTGCTATAGATAAGGAGGTGCAGGGATTAGTAACGAAGATATTTCGTTAGGAAGATGTGTGCTTGGGCGAGTTGGTTCATACTTGATGCGAAACAGACGAGCGCTAAGAAACGGGGACATAGACAAGAGGCACACAGGACAGGGGCTCACTTCAACTGAGGTTTATTGAGTAGACATGAAAATTTATACCAGCAACCAGCCAATTTTCGTTACGTCGATGATTTTCTAATTATCCTCCCTAGTAACGCTGCAACTTCCCGACTTCATGATGTGATGAATACCTTTAAAGATAATGCCCTTGGGTCCGCCGTGGTGGTGTAGCGGTTAGGGAGCTCGGCTGCTGACCCGAAGGTCGAGGGTTCGATCCCGGCCGCGGCGGTCGCATCTCGATGGAGGCGAAATGGTTGAGGCCCGTGTACTGTGCGATGTCAGTGCACGTTACAGAACACCAGATGGTCGAAATTTCTGGAGCCCTCCTTTACGGCGTCTCTCATAATCTTATCGTGGTTTTGGGACGTTAAATCCCAGATATTATGATTATAATGCCCCTGGTTTACGCTTCACGTCTGAATTGCCCAACAATGGTGTCACCCATTTTTTTATATTTGTGTTTGTATGCTGAGCCGGAGCATCTATGCTGGTGCCTTTCGCCGCATTCGAAAAAATCGCTCCTGAGTTATTGTTCCGGGCATTCAAAGATAGTTAAAAATGGCATTGCCTACAACTCGCTAAACTCGGCCCTCACTAAGTCTTGCCATCATAAAATTGAAGTCAGCTTCAAGGGAAAATTTGCTAGGCTAAAGAATGCTGACTTTTCTGTGTCAACCTTATCCTCCATTTCGCTGAGGTTGCTCAAATCATTAAAGCTACCCGCTTCTCGACTGGGTCCACGCACAAAAGCAACCAAAAACCAAATAATGTCGCCGTCATCCCATATGCCCATGGGCTGTCATCATCATCATCATCATCATCATCATCAGCCTGTCTACGCCCACTGCAGGGCAAAGGCCTCTCCCATGTTTCGCCAATCAACCCGGTCCTGTGCTTTCTGCTGCCCCGTTATACCTACAAACTTCTTAATCTCATCTACCCACCTAATTTTCTGTCTCCCCCTCACGCGTTTGCCATCTCTTGGAATCCAGTCAGTTACCCTTAATGACCAGCGGTTATCCTGCCGACGTGCTACGTGCCCGGCCCATATCCATTTCTTCTTCTTGATTTCAACTATGATATCCTTAACCCCCGTTTGTTCCCTGACTCACTCTGCTCTCTTCCTTTCTCTTAAGGTTACACCTATCATTTTCCTTTCCATCGCTCGCTGCGTCGTCCTCAGTTTAAGTTGAACCCTCTTTGTAAGTCTCCAGGTTTCTGCTCCGTAGGTAAGTACCGGTAAGATGCAGCTGTTATATACCTTCCTCTTGAGGGCTAGTGGTAGACTACCATTCATGATTTGATAATGCTTGCCGAATGAGCCCCATCCCATCCTTATTCTTCTAGTAATTTCACTCTCATGGTTCGGCTCCGCGTTTACTACCTGTCCTAAGTACACGTATTTCTTTACAACTTCCAGTGTCTCGCCACCTATCGCAAAGCGCTGTTCTCTGCCAAGATTGTTCCACATTACTTTAGTTTTATGCATATTAATTTTCAGACCTACTCTTCTACTTTCCGTATCCAGTTCAGTAATCATAAGCTGTAATTCGTCTCCCGCGTTACTCATCAATGCAATGTCATCAGCGAATCGCAGGTTACTGAGATACTCTCCGTTAACTGTTATCCCTAACTCTTCCCAATCTAGGGCCCTGAAAACCTCCTGTAAACACGCGGCATGGGCTTTCACGTAAGCTCAAAAATATTGCGAAGGGCTATGACGTAAATGTAGTTTTCCCTGCTCGTGGTAAGGTTGGGAAAGAATGTGGCGCCATTGATAGAACGAAGAATGGCCAGTCACGGAGGAATATGTGCTCCGTCAATTATCGCACCCGTTTTGTACCATGCACTGTAAACGCAAACTAGCCGAATTGGGCGTTTTAAGGGCTTAATACTACCTTCATTTGGGACCGTACTCCCTTAGGGAGTATTAAGATCGGTGTAATAAAGTTCTGCGTCCTCAATTTTACTTCCTTGAGAAATTATGGGGATAAAAGGTGGAAGAAAGGAGGTAAATTCACGATCTGACGCCATTTTGTCAAATGGAGTTCAAGAACAGAAAACTCCTATTTCACTTTCTCGGGCATATCTTCCCTTCATTTTATCCGAAGCTGTAGTGCCTTCAGTGCTGGCGGGCATGTATGCAACGGCGCGGGCGAAAGAAGTGTTTCTCAAACTGCTTAATAAATTCATGAACGTGCTAATAAACGATTTCTTCGTCTCGTCGACTGATGCACATTGTTGTACGGAATGCACACTACCGCTGGGCTCGGGTTCACGATGCATTTCGACCACAGAATGACTTCGCTTATGTTGTTTTACCATCAAATCGAAGTTAAACTAAAAGTAGGAGCATGTACACCCTCGATGTTGCCTATCGGCACCGCATGCACAGTCAGTATACCCTTTTGGATGACGAATTGGGCACAGGCGGTGTGCCTCAACGCACGGAATAAGATCCGGTGCTGAAAGAACCCGGCGAAAAAAAAGAAAAAAGAGAAACGAAAGAAAAAACGCGACACTCCTCAAGCGGCTGCTCTGAAAGGGACGAAGCGACTTTGACCTTCGAACGGCGGCGATAAGAGCGGAACAACCATCGCACGCATGCGCGCGCAGAGGGGAAGAAAGAAAGCAAAAGAAAGAAACGCGAGAAGAGAATCGCGAGAAGTTCCGAAATGACAGCGGGTGCTACCGCAGGCTGGCCCCAGCGGTGTGCGTGAGTGATAGCGAAGCGAAGCCGTCATGGGATAACGTCGGTTTTTCGAAGGACGCCTTTCAACTACCCTGCTATGCGTCGATCATGTGTGCACATTTCATGCCGGCAGCCTTTCTGTGTTCTCGTCGCGGGACGTGAAATGTGTGGTTTGACGACAGTGCAGCATGCACTGCGTGTGCAATGGTGTGGCAATGGCCCGGTGACTCAAGCGAGCAGCAGCTGATGGGCGCGCTGCGTTCGCGGCACATTCAGGAACACAAATGGTACGTAATACTTATGTTTCCTCTCTTTGCGCGTCCTTGTCGCTTGGGCAGCAGTAGGTGCTGTTCTGCACACTGCGTCGCGTCAAAAGTGCAATGAAACGCGAAAAAAGAGAGGCCATTAAGCTCACATAACAACGATGTGTGATACGTATTTCGAATTGGCTGACCGCTTGACGTGGCCAGCCAATTCAAGCGAGTGCGCCTTAAAACTGAATGTTTGTACGACATAATTTCCTTGCTTGCGATAAAGCATGAATGAAGCAGTGCTTCCAGGGAGTATACACTTAAGCAACAACAAAAAAAAAGACAGCTGTTATCACGCTGTCATGTGGTAAAGCGTGCATTAAGGCCAGATTTGTTTTCTATTTATTCTGTTCTCATGCGCATATTATGAGCTAGTAAGAATACTTTTTGACGACAATTTTGCATTGGGCACTTTGTCCGTCTCCTACACAAAAAGTTAAATTGCATATCAAGGCGCATTGACATCATGAGCTTGTATACATTTAGCTAGAAAGAATAAGTCATGTTAATGACGCATTATGATGGCCATATGATGTGTAAGACATGTGCTTAGATACAGTGTGTTTGGTGAAGCACATGCATTTTATGGTATGGTCACTTCATTAGTCACATACCAGCACTAGAACTTGCCAAGGTTACATGTGCATATTTATGGAATTTAGGAGATGTGTCACTTGTGCAAGGCTAATTTAATCACATTGATATAAGTCAGCTGAATCTGTTGAACGTCGTTGTTGAATCACCTTGTTCCTTCCCTCTGGTTATTTTGTTTTCTTTTTGTTGCCATAGTGTTTATGATCAGCACACAGTATTCTGACTTTTGACACAATTTCTGACAAGGTAAACAGGCTGGTACTTTGTCCACGTCTTCTATTGTCGTCATTACAAGTGCACTGTTTAATTTTGCCATGAATCAATACCAAGTCGCCCAATCTTCAGTCCTAAACAGAACAGCTGTGGTTGATGAAAAAGCTAGTGTGCCATGTGTTCTAAGCATAGGTCGGCACTTTAAGGGAGTATTCACTCAAACTCACTCACCACAATTTTTTCAGCCTTCGCACTCACTCACGTTCACACTCACGTCCACTCACACTCATGAGTACTCACTCATACTCAACTCACCACGTTCAAATGAGTGTGAGTGAGTGTGAGTTGAGTGCACTCATGAGTGAGTGTGCCGAGCTCCATAGGTCAGCACTTTAAGGGAGTACTCACTCAAACTCACTCACCACAATTTTTTCAGCCTTCGCACTCATTCACGTTCACACTCACGTCCACTCATACGCATGAGTACTCACTCACGTTGACGCTCAAAACCACTCACACTCACGAGTTCTCACTCACGTTCACACTCACGTCCACTCACAGGCATGAGTACTCACTCATACTCAACTCACCACGTCCAAATGAGTGTGAGTGAGTGTGAGTTGAGTGCACTCATGAGTGAGTGTGCCGAGCTATGGTTCTAAGTGGTAATAACAGTTGGTGCGTAACGTCCCCAAAACCACCATATGATTATGAGAGATGCCGTAGTGGAGGGCTTCGGAAAGTTAGACCGCCTGGGGCTCTTTAACACGCACCTAAAGCTAAGTACGTGGGCCTCAAGCAGTTACGCCTCCATTGAAATGCGTTTAACTCCAAGGTTAATCATACAAAAATTTGCACCCCTTTACACTACAATGCTAACTTCACTGACAGCTAAAACTACTCGAATGATGGTACACAGGACAAAAGATACTTCTGGTGCTGTTTCGCATTTCATTACAGTTGTGTACTTTTTGCCCTCTGTACTTTAAGTGAAAAATTCACAAGAAACTACTTAGCAGCATCTCACTATTGCATTTGTTTCGTGTTCTGTTTAAAGGTCTGCAATAGTATAGTCAAGTGCGAGTCTTTGCCAAGACATTCATATTTCTGGATATGGAAAGCTTGATGGACTTCTTTTCTATGATTTTCAGGAAGACATTTCTGGCAAAGCTGCAAGAGTTGCTCACCCACTTGTTTGTGTACAAGACACTGTATTGTGGGAACACTCCCCTGTGCCTCACTCTACACTAACGAGGACCTGAAGTGTAATGCAAACCACAGAAAGATATACACACTTAGTGGGAAAAAATTACAAAGATAAAGAACCATGCACTCGCAGAATGAGTATGAACGTGACTAAAAATGCCATACACGTGTTAAATTTCAGTTGCTAGTACTGCATTGTCCTGTTCCCTTCATTTCTATTTCTATGTGTGTTGCTGTTTTGTTTTCTAACTATGAACTCAATTCCCGACTGCTTTACAGGCTCTATAGATTCATGGTGAAATTCTATTCAACCACACGGCATAGCAAGCCCTACAATCCAATATGCGAAGCCACCAGCCACTACTAGTAGGAAATTTTTAATTTTAGGCATGTGATTGCCTAATTTCAAGTTGACTTTGCAGCCATGGTAGTGGTATTAACTTTCAATGTGGTAATTATGCGCAAGCCATGAAGTGAGGAATTAAAGATGAAGAACTTTTTAGGTTGCAGATGACAGTGGCTGGCATGGGAATATTGTAAACATAGCTGTAGTAATTATGTATAATAGAAGTATTGGTATATTGCAGTTGTGTGATAATGGCGACAAATTCCCAAGTATATTTCTGGAAAACTGCGTTCATTTTCAGATATTTGTGAGTAAGTATGTGCAGCCATATATGAATGCAATGTTGTCATTTAGCTGGCATAGCTGAACGCCTTTACATATTGTGGTAAGTCGATCTACAATCAACACCACAGGTCTATTTAGGACTTTTCTGCAGAAAACAGAACTGTATGATGATGTGTGACATGTTTTGATGCCATAGGGCAAACTAATTCAATTAAAATCTACAACATGCCTCCCTGCATGGTTGCATATTTCTTAAAAGTAATGCTAGCCTTATTGTACTAACTTAGTTGCCTTCATGTGCAGGCTGACACCAAGTTCCTTGTAGATCCCATTTCTCTGGATTGTGTTTACATACTAGCACTGTGAAGTGCACGTGTCGGGTGTGCATTATGATGAGATTTGCCTCACTACTTTCATGTTGCTTTACTGTTGTGAATTATATATAGTGCTTGGGCTGTACTGTATACGTTCTTAGTGTTTTGTATCGGATGCAGGTTCTGTGCAAGAAGATGGAAATATACATATGCTTACACTGACATGAGAACTGCTACTGTTTTGATTCCAATAAAATATTGCGAACACTGTTTTTCTTATCATTCTTATCACGGCTGCTTCGTTGAAGAAGACGGCAATACTACAATTTTTTATTCTTGCTACATTATCTGTGCAAGAGGAGTGCCACATACGCATAGACTTTCACAAGGGTGAAGTGCATGTGCCTTAACTTTTTTATTTAACGGGAGACCTGTCACCGCTAATTTGTGGTGGTTGTACTTGACATTGGGGCATGCTTAAGCGTTCGCTTTAATGCATTTGTGTGATGTTTAACAATGAAGGTTAATTGGTAAGATTGTAGGTAGTCTCCGAGTGTGAAAGCGACTAAATACTGAATTTGAGTTAGAGAATCACTGTGTGCCCCACGAAAGTGCAAGTTGCGAATAAGTGCTAATTGTGGATGTAGATTATCGTTCAGCTACTCTGAAGGCGCTGCTGCGCCTGCGTTTGGCTCGCGAGAGTACGCGCGCAATAAATGCACTTAGTGTAGGCGCGTTACAATGTCCATGTAACTCGGGCATCTGCATAGGCGTGCACACGGGGAGGGGGGGAGAGTCTGCCCCGTGCACTGACTCTATAGGGAGGGTGGGCGCAGCGACGAGCCTTCGTCCCCCTGCCCCCCCCCCCCCCCCCCTTTCACCTGAAGAGGCACCCTGCGCAAGCTTGTGGGAATCTGCGTGAGTAACTTTTATATGCTATGGGAGTCGTAGCGGTGAGCGCGCCGGTGGATGACGAGAACGATGGACACAGGCACGCTCGCGGCTCGCACTTAGGGGCCGCTGACAGTCAGTCGCGGCAGAGTTTTGAAATGATAAAGATGTGTTGCTCAGTGTTTCGTCCTCGTCTCTGAGGGCTTCCGTGCGGCGGGAGGCAGACACCATCAATGGAAACACAGGCGATCTCGTACAGCTCAGAACACGCCGCTGCCATGGGACGCGTGCAGCTCGCGGCAGAAACAACGAAAATAGCTCCACATCATACGCCCATGGAATGCACATATGTTCGGCCATCTGAGGATACCTTTTGTCACGCTGGTATCCACGAATTTCGGGCGAGTGAAACAGTGTCGAAGTACTCAAGAGGGCACACGTTTACAATTTTTCTAGCGGCACGACACCCCGAACCGAATAGTTCGAAGCTGAAGGTGTTTACCTTGGCCTTCGTGACGCCCCTGAGTTTATGAACTGGCCTTGCGAAAGCGCTAACAGATGCCGATGCTACGCGAACAAAAGTTAGAGGTGTCGCCGACGGGTTAGTAGCCGCTTTGTAGATATATACCCCCGTGAAAATCTATGCAAGCTAGTGGTGGCGCTGTGGTGTAATGGATATGATGTTTGCTTTCAGTGCGTGTGGTCGCGAGTTCGATTCCTGTGTAGTGCGTGCTTGTATGTATATGTCATGTTTGTGCATGAATACATCAATGTCCATTTTCTAATATGTCCTAGCGATGAATAGTTGCAAGAAATGTGTTTAAAACGCTAGTATAGTGCCTGAAATACCTTTTTTTTTTCTCGCCCTCTCTCGGGCCGCGTATTAAGGGGCGTTTTAAAAGCTCTCAAAAGAAGCAGAAAAAACTCCCAATGAACTCCGTTCAAGCCCCCGAAATGAGTTAAATAAAAACACCAAAGTTACCTCCTAAAGACTCTGCTCGTTAAGCCTTGTTAAGCCTTCTGCACCGCAAATCGACTGTGTATCTCGAAAACGGAGCTGTTTTATCGCCAGTATACGCTTAGCGAAGCCTCATTAGTCAAATCTAAAGCAAATACCAGCATTATTTGGGAATGAATGAGTTTAATAATGCAGGCCCACGGCTAGAAAGATTCGAAGTGGACGGCTGTCGCTTCAACAGGCACCGCCATCTTGCCCTGCGTACCCCCATAAAACCTCCTTTGGTAGGGGGGTTTTGCGTAGTACCTTTAGGATGGAAGTTAGGAGCCGGGCCCAAAACTCCCAAAAAGGCTCAAACCCGTTTGCTGTGTGCGCATGTGGTGTAGTGTATAACATCCCGCTAACTTGTGGAAAAAAATAAATTGGACAGACTGGTGCCTGCTTTAAGGAGAGACTACGCCAGCACAACACATTACAACAACACTTCCCATTTGTCATCGCATTGTCACTCCTGTGGTTGTAAACCGTTGTTTCATAGCACGCATGTCATCTTCAGGCACGTTGACCAAAGGTCAGGTGAAATCATAAAAGCCTTTCACATTAAGAACAACCATGATGTTTGCATTTCCGCCCTATCTGTCTGCATGATCGTGAGTTTAGCCTGCTCGAAAGAAGTGACAAGTATCTGTAATGTGATGATGCGCGCGGTCGGACTACATGTATTTATTCCGTTCTGCACAATAAGCCCAACAGTTGTTAGTCCAGCGCCTGTCCTGTGTAGTCCTTCATCTCGTGTACTCCTCTTTTTGCGCTGTTTTAAAACAATGAAGTTAAACGAACGAGTCCAGTTTTGCACGCTGATGCGAAGTAACTTCGAGGATATTTCTGTGGGCCATCAGAGGGTTCGGGGCTCCTTGCTTCAATATGCTTTATCAAAAAGGTGATAGCTGACGCAGGTGGTGTTATATATGTAAACTTTAGGGAAAGAAGTGGAAATGTTTTAAGGGCTCGTTCTTCTATGTTAGATACAATATCAATGAGAACTAACAGACAATGATGGCAAGGAAAGTATAGGGGACGTTATTTGTGGTAAATGTAATGTAAATGTGAACAAAGAAAAGTGCACGAAAAGATAACTTGCCGCGGGCAGGGACCGAACCTGTGACCTTCGAAAAACGCGTCAGGATCTCTACCAACTGAAGTACGTCGGCGGCCATCCCCCCTGTCCACTTAATGGGGTATATATATGCCTATACTTTCTTTGGTATTATTGTCTGTTAGTTCTCATTAATATGCAAACTTTGCATTTTCTAAAAAATAAAAAAAAAGACGTAGCTTGATGTTACCTTCAGTATTGTACCCTTGTCTCGTCCGTGCTTCAATTGCGCTAAAGTTCTCTCTTTTAACGTGTGGCATGCTGGACAAAACATAGTAAAATTGCACATGCCAAAAAAGGGAGATGTGACTGACCAGCATCCTTTTAGTTTTCCTACGGCCAATATAGGTTTTTTTTCTTTCTTTCTTTTTTTCTGTGTTTTTTCTTAATCTTGCGAGTTTATAATACCAATCTGTAATGCAATTCATTTTCCATCCTTTCCTCCGGTAATGTGAATTTGTTTATTAAGCAAGACACCGTCCGATTCATGGCCTATCCCCCGAAGTGGGTTGCGCCAAACCACTAAGGAACCAACCAACCAACCAATTTTCTTGTTTTATCCTGAAACATTGTTTACCAACACGTTAGCAATAAGTTACTTCAAAGCAGGTGGCATGATGTTGCAAAACAAAGAAATGACTGCGCTCGGCATGCATTCGAGCCATCAGAGAGCCGAAAGTATGCGTGATTTGGTGTTTAACTCAGCTTATTTTGACCGGGACAATTACAAGTATGGTTGATGCAGCGCTAAAGACGAAGACGTAAAGAACAGAGC
>JALIZH010003085.1:0-54749 GCA_030522465.1 Rhipicephalus appendiculatus | reverse complement strand
TGCCAATACATGGTTGACTCTTATTCATAACTAGAACACCTGAGCATGTAACATTAATACTTAAGGGACACTCAGTTTTAAAGTTCGAGCTGCCAAACCTTGGGTTATTGTTGATGTGGCCTTAGCATCTTTAAGCAAAATCACAGGAAGAGCGACTTTCTCATAAGAGCAGGGAGAAAAATGTTTGGCACGAATTTGGAAAAGCCAACGTAAAACTAAACTATCACATTTAATATTTCATCAGGTGCTGTTTGTAAGGAACAATTAGTAACTGCAATTTTATTTTTGACTGAAGTAATTGCAAGTGGGAACAATGCAACGCACAACTCATAATCGTCAGTAGCCCAAAGAGACAGGACGCTCGTCCAACAGCAAACTCTTTTAAAGCACAACAATCGAGTGCATTTTAGTAATTCATAAATTACTTTCGTGAAGCATTAACTGGTAACTATAATGAATTCTATTTTTCAGTGAAGTAATTGTAATTTTGATCAGTTACTTTTTGTAACTCGCACAAATCCGCTTCTGAGTATACACGTCAACGGTGCCGGGTCACGCAGAGTTGAAATGTGGAAACTGATTAGTATTATTTGGGAGATATAACGGACAAACTCTTAAGTTCAGGTCCGCAATACCATAATGACCTTACAAAAAGTTCCATGAGATTGACAAAGGCCACTTAAGAAAGCTTCCTCGCTGTTCGGGCCGCTGGACTTTCATTGGAAGTGACAAGCAGCTTATTGACTTCACCGGATGTAAGGAAGAGCGCCGGTAACTGTGCGATTGACAGCGAGAAAGGTGAGTGCAGTGAACCGTATCGCGTACCTTCCAACCCACGCAACCTGGCCGCCCCCGAAATTGCGACCAAAGTTCGCGGGAGAACAATCGGGTTTCCGGAAACCGCTTCCCCGTCAGTTTCCGCATCGCTGGTTTCCGAACTCCAGTCAGGCAGGGAAAAAAAGCTGCAGTAAAATGGCGTGGCTTTTCTAGGTAGCAGTCGAAGTTCCGAGTCGATTCAAGAAACTAGAAAGTTTAATTGACTAATGATCGTGACAGGCAATGATAGAGCCATAAAGACGCCCCGACAGTATCCCTCACTTTGATATTGTTAGGCTCTCTTGTATGCAACTGCGATTAACCTAGCGTTCATGGAATATCCGTGCAGCTACAGGATTGTTACTTGATCGCTCCTTTGATCACCAAGATTTTTATGGAAACCGTGTCTACCTCGTACCGCTGCTGGGGAGATACAGTAATTCCTTTTTTTTTTAGCCAAACACCAACATATCAGCAGTTAACAGTGCTGCACAGTGCGCAGACCTAGGATTAGCCTGCTTGTAGTTTATTACATAGAATATCCGTGCTTCTCTAGCACTGTTAGTTGATCGATCTTTGATCTTCAAGATATTTATGAAAACCATGTGCACCGCGTACAACAACTGGGGCTTATCTCTTAGCTGCTGCCTTCCATTTATATTCAGCGAAACACTGGGATATCAGCAGTTAGCAGTACTGTACAGTGCCCAAGCACAGATGTGGTTGGACGGACGGACGGAAGAATAAGTGAACCCGAAACACAATCATGGTTGCAGAACTTCTAGAAGCCACTGTAGCGCGACGCATGTTGGGTAAAACGCTATACGTACACTATCCAAGGCTTCAGCCCCCCACCGTCTTCCTTGCGCGGCATTTTTGCTGTCGTGAAATCGTGGTCATGGGTGTCGCTATCGAAAACGGCTCGTTAAATTGGTAATTGAGTTAATACATTAATAGCCAATCATCTGTATTTGGATCCGATACATTGTGTGTGGTCGTCGCGGACGAGACTAAAAGACCAAGTAGGACCCATCAACATAATTCCGTAGACACTCGGCTCTCCTTTAGAGTGCCTGCGCCATTTAGCAAGAGTTCGTGCGAGCTAAGATGGTTTAGGCAACAAGGCTGTGCATTCAGACGACGAGTAAGAATGCACTTGGAGACGCAAAACGCTGTAATTACTAACGTGCGCACTATGTAGTTCTGCATGGGCTCCATAAAAGTGAATGGCACTATCTAGTGTTGGAAGAGAGGAGCGAGAAAAGGCTGAGAGGTTGGAATGCCGCTCATTAGAGTCACCAGGGTTCATAAGAGGCCACGTGTAAAGACTCCTACACTCCGGGTAGAAACTATTGCTGCACACGACATATACACACGCTCATTAAGACTGAAATGCGCTCTGGCCATCAGCCGTTAGAGATTGAATTTAGCCGCCCTGATTTCCGCGTGAGGCGGCGTGCTAGAGATTTCTCAGTGGGCGTGATACGTTGGGATCTAGTTCGCAATATTTCTCAGAAAACGTAGCGTCGACGTTGTACATGCCGCTTGAGCTCTTATCTATCCAGAGGGACTGAAGTAACGGGAGAGTTTCCGCAAGTTCGCGGCTTCAACAGCGTTTGAGGCACAGTGAACCAAGTTACAAAGAAAAGATAAAACAAATGTTTTCTTTGTGACCGGTCGTTAAGCCCAGGCGACCAGTGTTCATTATAAAGGGTTTCTCTTTCTGCAAGAAACTTCAATTGAACGTCGGCTCTGTGTGTTCTTTCATCTTGCTCGTTTTTTTTTCTTTAGTCATTGCCAAGTAACGCTGTTTCGTCCATGAATATTGCCTCTTTCTAAGAAATATTTATGCGGCAGTTTTCAGCACCGCCGTGAACTGGTCTTATTTCATGTACTTAGGTATTATGAGGCCATGAATTATAACTCCGAATATAGCACAGTTTTAAGTTCATCACCTCAAAAAGGCCGGCTGACTTCGTGAGCCGGCTTTTGTGAGGTGATGTTCTGCATCGACACTGCGAAATGACACGAAGAAGATGCGGCAGAATGCGGCAGAACATATCTAGCCTCCAATAGTTGAATAAGCCAGTGAAGTCGAAGCGTTGAACAAAAGACAATAATATCACAAAGAAAGACTGGCGGTGTTTGATCTGCAAGGAGTTTTGGAGCAACACAGCTCCCGTTACTGTCTGGATTCAATGCGTGGAGTGCGAGGATTGGGCTCACGAAGACTGACTGCGTGGGCGCCCACGGAGGGAATTTCAAGTGCTTCCACTTCTAAAACTGAAGGGATAAAATTTTTGCCACTGTCTCGTTTTGCCCCACGCAGCGTCTGGTATTGCCCCACGCGTTGGAGCAAAATGAGACGTCCGGTGCATTTTATTGCGATAGCAATTATATGGAGAGTCTCGACGGGTTTTTGCCGTCGCCGTCGCCGTCATTTCGCGTATAAAGTCCAAATTTATAGATCCCCCAGCGCATCGTACGTTCTACCCGCGGGTAACAGCGCGGGAGCGAGGGCGACAAACACGGCTGAAGCGGACATCAAACGAGCCAGCCCATGTCCGTTGCTCCGAGGCACATGTGATAAGACCCCCCCCCCCCCCCGCCTGTTCGACCAGCCGGGGAATGCTCAAGAAGAGAGGAAACGCCCCGCGCGTCTTTAACAAGCGCGGAAAGACGCGAGGAGGGGTGGGGGGGGGTCCCTCATGCAGCCACTGCGACCTTTGGTTTTACGAGCGCGGTCGTCGCTGGCGCGCGCGTTAGCTCGCAATCTCAGCAGGCGACAGCGGGCGACGAACAGTGTCCCTGGAGCGGCCGTATGCTCTTAAACAAGCATTTTGTAGAGTTGCGTGAGATCGGATCCAAAAGAGTTAGCTGCCAGCCTCAGTTCGAATAACATTAGAATTTTTTGCTATCGCATTCATTGCTTCACACTTGCGGTGAAACTGACTTTTGTATTCCTTTTTAAAATAAACTTTTGAACAGTGGCTACATGGCCATATTTATGTAGCACTTATCTTGTACCCCCCCAAAGGGAAGTTTCTGTACTGACGTTGATAACGAGAGAAATAAAAACAAATCACTATTCTCACATATTTGTCGCATTTTGTCCCGCCTTAGCTTACATCTTTTCAACATCCCCGGATGCGGCTACCGCGGAAATCGACGCATTCACCTCGTGCATTCTTTGCCGGCAGTCCGCCCTAGGCACTGGGCCGCTGCAGCAACTGTCTCGCTGAGAACAGCGTTCACTTTACGCCTCTGAAGTTTGTGCCATCAATGACCAGTTTATCACAGGGAACAAAAAAAAAGCGCGACTGCACTGATATCCGACGCCTTGCTGCCGCATACTAATGGTGACAAAACCTGGCTTAACCCAACCATATTCGTCTCCTCAATCTAACTTCAGAGGACGCATTCTAACAGATAAACTGCACCCCCTGGGCATCCATCACTTCCACATGATAACTCTCGCTGTCAGCGGCCTTTATGCATCTCTCTCGCGTGCGCCTCTTTTCGTCAGACATTTTCCTTTGTTCTCTGGTCGACAAGCCACATCTAGGTCGCACATTTCCTTCAATCCCTCGCCGAAAATAATATTCCGGGCCATCTTTTGAGTGACAGTTCAATCAAGGCCTTTTGTTGAGAATATTGCCCCGTTCATAGGCACAAAACTCGCATTTTAAGACGGAAGGAGAAATTCTGTTGAGTATAAAGAGGCAGCATTCGCACAAGTGGTGCCAAGCCTGAAGGAACTGCGGTACTGGGCAGCCTTTTTTTTCTCTTCAGTCCTCTCTTTCTTTCCTCCTCTCTCTCTGTCTCTTTTCCTTTCTTTTCCCGTTTTTTCTGTCTTTTCTTCACTTTATTCCTATTTATTTCTGTTTTCTTCCTATCTTTTCCCTTTCTTTTTCTCTTTCTGTTTCTTACTTGCATCGATTTCCTATTTCTATGCGAGGTTTTGCCTGCGTTACGCCAAGAGGCGACAGCATACGACAGCCCAGGCCCCTAAAGTGCTCGGCACTTAATATCATCATCAAGGCGTTCGAAGAACAAGAAGCCTAGCCATACTTAGTGCTACTAGCTCCATACTTCCTCCGCTTTTGTTTCCAGACTTGCGCTACTGGTGCACGCGGCGCACATATTTTTATTTAGCTTTTAAATGTAGTTACTTGTTCAAGCGTTCAGCAGCCATACTTTATCTTGACCCTTTTTGGGTTTCCCCATCTGACACAGCTCACAAGGTTGATATCTCTCCATTATTTTATCCGAAATAAAAGCCAGAACACTACAATAAGCAACTACACAAGCACAAAGTCAACCCATTATTCCCATGGTAGCTGAACGATCGCATCAAAATCCTTCTCACTACTTCATATTTCAGCAAACTTGATGGCCCGAGGAGTGCTATAGCTACATAAGCCTATACAAAGCTGTTGGCGAAGCTTCCAGCGTCAGAGCATGCGCTCGCTGCTTTTACAACGCTATGGACAACGCAAGTAGAGCGCACACCGAAACAACGCCGATGTTTCTCGGGATATCCTGTTGTCATTCAACTTCGGCACGCATGAAGTTCATGCTGTCACCCGCGACGCTTGCGTTATAATTACTTACGAAGGACCAGTGTCGCCGCCGGTGATCAATTAAAGTGGCAATATTGGTTCATTTCATTGGTTATTCATTTCTCTGACTCGTTCATTGTTGTCTTCAGTGGTCATCGCGTTTCTTTTTTTACGGGTATTGTTTCGCCCCTGCTTCCTGGTTTACGTAGCCACAATTTTGAGAATGCCGGCACTTTTAGCGGTCAATCGAATTTCTATCTATCTGGGGTAATCAAGGAAAAAAACTTAAAATCAAAACGTGTTGTTAAACTTGGCTCTCATGCTATCTTTTCTTTCATGTATGAATGTACCGCAAAAAAGGAACGAAACGTGACAGATGATGCGCTCGTCTGTCTCGTTTCGTTGCTTCTTTATTTATTATTACTTATGAAGAGCCTGTGTCGCCGGGTGATAAATTAAAGTGGCAATATTGGTCATTTCATTTATTATTTGTTTCGCTGACTTGGTCATTGTGATCGGTGATCTCGTGTTTCTTTATTTACGCGCAATGTTTTGCCCTGCTTCATGGTTTACGAATCAACAATTGTGGGAGACTGTCGGCCCATTCAGTAGTCAATCCAATTTCTAGCTTTCTGGGGTAACTAAGGAAAAAAATCTGGGGTGGGGCGGAGCATGTAGGGAAGCATCATTCAGCTCCGGTAACGTTGTCGACTTATTGTTGCGCCAACTGTTGCCCTGTTCATTTTTAGTGGACCGGTGTCGAGTAGTGGGATTTACCCAATTTTTGTGGCGCATACCAGTTTTATGATGAACCGTGACTACATGACACAACGTGATGACAGTAGACGCAAACAAGCCGAGCCCCTAAGGTGTTTTGCACCTGAAAACAAAAAGCAAAACACATGTTGTTAAACTTGGCACTGATGCTATCTTTCCTATGATGACTGAATGTAACTTCATCCTGCATTTCAAAAGGAAGAAGAAAATGATGGTGGTCGAAGAGCTTGAACTGATACTACTTGAGCATGCCTGTGAACCCGTACATCCACTTAGAGCGACAGCGTAACATCGAATGCAAGATTACCCGGTTTCAATAGGGAAACAAGCGACATCACTAGACTTTGAGTAAAGGGAAGTTGACCATAAAGTAGGAGCTAAAGCTCAATGTCTCCGCACTGACATTAAGAAAGTGTTTCTTTAACTATCCTAGGGATAAGACGAGCACATGGAATTTCTGGAGCTGTAGGGTTCCGACATCACTAGAATACTAAAACGCAACATTTCTTTACCTTAAGTGATTTGGTTTCGCACAGCGATCTCCTTTTTGGTGTCCTGAAAATTGGAATATTTCTCTTTATTTTCATTGTGGCAACATATCTGAACTAGGTGAAAGATTGGGATGGTTTTTTAATAACTCACACTGATGTTAGCGGAGGTCATTAGAAAGTGCTTTGTTCATTCATCCCATTTTCGATTTCGTTTGACGTAATCACTTGAACAGGCGTGTCAACAACATCCATGAAACATCAATGAATTTCGATCGCCTCTCCTTTCTGCGTGTCATATACAAAACACCGTGATCCTTTTAAACATACCTTCATATTCAGAGGACTTTGAAGGTTTCGATTTCTAATTCTGAGGTCGTGTTCAATATAACAGTCTTCAAGAAACAAAAGTGAAACGTATTTGTGCAAAGTTAGATTAAGTTGATTCGGTGCAATCATTCCCAATATTGAAGAAAACGGATGAAGCCGATGGACTTCCCAGCCGGTAGTAAAACATTTATGTCTGTCGGATATGAGATCTTGAAAGCTGTTTGAGCCAAACGCACTTTGCGGCACGTGTGTGTGCTGAAGGTGACGGGAACAGCGCGATTTCCGTGTGACAACATCCCCGTTCTGCTGGTCTGTTTTTCGTTTTGTTTTTGATGATACCGAGCTTCCGCTCGGTGTTATCACCAGCCGTTTCATCGAGACAGAACTGGAAGCGATTTCATAGTTTTTGGTCCCTGAATCTTTTACGTCATGAAAAATTCAATCTGGACTTCGAGAACCTCCCGCAGCAGTGACGTCTTTCTAATGTGTTCAGACACTCAGATGGTCTCTTTATTTCCAGCGAAGCATCTGTTTGTCTTAGTTCTGCGCATATTTTCATTATCTATGCTTTGCCCCAAGGGTCGGCAACATGCGGCCCGAGGGCCGCATGTTGCCGCATGCATGCGGCCCGAGGGCAGCATGCGGTCCGCGGCGCAGTATTATGCGGCCCCCAGCCCGACGTCAGAGCCCACACTCTCCCCTTTTTAACTTCCTATCTAAAGGCCGCCTTGACAGTTTTTGACCTGAAGTGGAGTTTCTACTTGTAACCTATGTTTCTAAATGACAACTTTCTGACAAGCGTGCAGAAAATCAGGATGATTTCTATTCCAATCTTGTACAGTACAGCCAATACGGCAACTTTTTTTTCTCTTTGCCGTGCCGACATTCTCGCGTAGAAAGCCGCCGGCGCTCCACCATCACCGAAGTTTGTAGCTCATGACAAGGTTCTCTTCAACAAACTCGCTCGAACAGAACGCGTGGAAGTCATCAAAACAAGGTCGCGTTCGGTAAACGCCTGTGCATGTTACAAAAGAATAGATGACGCTCGATTGAGACGGCAAGAGTTGAAGAAAAGCTCAGAGTAGACTTTTCGCAATATTGGATTCGCCAGGCTGAATGCAGGTTAAGCTGGCTGAAGGCAACCACGTGCCGTACTGACTCCTTCTTCTGAGCTATATATATATATATATATATAATTAGACGAAGAAGAAAACATAGCAGATAGAGATCGAGGAAAAAAGGACAACAAAAATGAGCAAAACTTTACAAAACCGCAAAATCCAGCACAACATAGGTGCCCCTCGGCACCGCTGTCTATTTAACATTGCGCCTCTAATGGAAGCTACGCTATTTTTTTTTACTTAGAAATTTTTGTATTCCGCAATGTAGCAAGCATGCAACATGTTCGTCTAGTATCCTGCTAGCAGTCATAATACGTTGGTTTTCGCATAACCGTTGCCAGATCCTGATACTCATGTTTTAGCCACCTCAAATAGGATAGAAGCATGAATAAATAAATAAATAAATAAATAAATAAATAAATAAATAAATAAATAAATAAATAAATAAATAAATAAATAAATAAATAAATAAATAAATAAATGCAGTTGTGGCCTCTTATATTGAAAGTGGTCATAACACGAAAGGTAAAGGTGTCTTCATAGCACCATTAATTAGTTTGACATTAAGAATTACAAAGGAATTACAAGTTCGTTAATTTGCTCATTGAGCTGTATAATCGAGCTGCATTAATTTGATATTGATACGTTTTTAACGCACCACTGATTTGCTTGAAGGAATCTGCTTTGGCTAAGCACGCAAGTAGTCTTATCCCGGAACATTGTGAGTGTGTAGTTTACCTGAATTTCCAGTTAAATTACATACTTATTTCCTTTCTCCATGGAAAATTACGAAGTGTCATTTAAGAGCCATATTCGTTCGTGTAAACGCTTCTGAATTACGTGTATAACATTAAAACCGAATAATAATTACACAGAATATGTTAAGGTAATCAATCAGCGTGGCTATTTCATTTCGGAGGGGTGCATATTGTGGCATATCGACATGAGCGAGAAGAATTTGTGTACAATATGAAATTAGATTATGTGAAGCGCTAGGTTTCTGGTGATTTTGTAGAGACATTTGCATACGGCTCTCCTATAGGAAAGTTCGTAGAACCTGAAATAGCTCAGCGTTGATATTAAGGCGAACGCCTCTAATGTCTCATGCTCACGTCCGTCCGTCCGTCCGCCCGTCTGTCCATGCCGTCCATCCGTCCTAGCCCTGGCACGGAGCCAGGTGGCCGCCGGGGTGTGCAAACGGACGCCGGTCGCGTCGGACTCTACAGTGCTCGCGCTTTGCTTGCGTAGCGTCGCTGTACCCAGCTTTTGGAATCATTCTGACCGACGCCGTGTCAACGGACACAGGCGTTCGCGGAACGCAATTTGGAATTCACAAAGGGTCCGTCAATTTAAGCGCTGGAACGCGGATGGCGTTTGTACGATGCGCAAAGCGCGAGAAAATACGAACGCATGCGAACGGAGGAAGATTAGTCTCGAGTCTCGGTTCGAATTCGCGGTAAATAATTACACAAGAAAACACGCACACATTCGGTTTGTGTGTTATCCCACTGAGAGTGTAAAAGAAAAAAGACTTGATTTGATAAGGAATAATCTTAACAGGGAATTATTCTTGTGCGAACGAGAAATTCGCATATGGCTGAACAGATGGTCCTTTTGCTGAATCCCAGAGAAGACGCCCCAAGGGAAAGTATATTCTGTGAAGTCAAATATTTATAGGTTTCTGATTAACTTTTCGAAATGCTTTTTTCTAAGCTTGGCGTGTGCGTGCCCGACGTTCTTTCTTTCTTTCTTTCTTTCTTTCTTTCTTTCTTTCTTTCTTTCTCTCTTTCTTTCTTTCTTTCTTTCTTTCTTTCTTTCTTTCTTTCTTTCTTTCTTTCTTTCTTTCTTTCTTTCCTTCTTTCTTTCTCTCTTTCTTTCTTTCTTTCTCATTGCACAGTACTCCCTCCTAATGTATGCGTTCAATTTTATTATACTCTGTGACTTCTCTTGTTAATGAACGGAAAGCAACGGTGGCGGAGCTTCTGCACATGTACTCCTACGAGAAGTACCACACTTTTCGCACCAATGTGGAAAGTGGTGGCTGCGCAGCAGCGTTTCATATCGACATGACGCCGCTTAGCGTTCGAGGTACACTTAAACTGCGCGACATATTCATCAGTGCAAAAACGCAAAGTGATGACCCTTTCACTGTTTACAAACACAGGCACTCGACGGCATCCTGTTTTGTCCACCGATGTGCCTGTAATAGCACCGGCGGGCAAGAGCCTTAGTGAGTAGCCGGCTGATTTTCTACATTTTCCTTCCCTTATTTATCAAAATATTTTCAAATAAATGTTCTTTTAAGCTACACAATGACTGTAACAGATTTCCTTGAACTTTATGCACCTCCTTTTTTATCTAAAAGACTGAAGAAAGACTTTCCTTACCCTGAAACAAATTGAAAACGCGCTTTCGGTCTTGGTGTTAGGGGCTGATAAATGAGGGGACCGGAAGTTTCTTGGGGAACAACGCTTGCTGCTACTTGAAACCGTAAAACAAACACAAATATATCACAGGTGTGAGCTGCGTCCTGTCTCAAAGAGGTATGTACATGTAGAAAATAAAGGAGTATTTTTTTTTTAATATCTGATGCAGAAAATATGGACACGATTTTCGCACTACATTCATTAGTGGTGGGATACCTGCGATTTGCCCATTCGTTGCCAAGGAAAGTTGTCCGCAAGTGTGGCAGCCATCCCCTGGACCCTGGAACGCTAATTTCGGGCTGAATGAGCATGACCTCGTTAAAGTTCTTTCCAGCGTTCGTCAGCCTCTAGAACGGTCCAACTAAGGGATCATCGCGGGATCATGGAAGCGTGCGCTAGGAATTCAGCGTTTTTGAAGTCGGAATTTTCCTGAAATGTGCGACTCCTGATACAGAACTTACGCGTTGTCCAGCAGATCGCTTTTATTCCGGTGACACGAAATCTTTAAATGAAACGATAACAAGTGTACTAATTCCCATTGCTTTTTGCATCGTCTGTAGAACGCATTCGTATGCGTCAGTGAGGGCGCGTGACTTAAGCCGCGTTCAGACTGCAGTCGCATCTTTCATAAATGTATCGCGTAAGAGCTGTATCGTCCGTTTACGTAGCTAGCGACCACGTATGTTCACATTGATCTTTCCGGTACGATACGTTTTAAATGCGAATGCATTTCATAGTCGGGCTATGTCAGGCATCCGGCGTTGGCGTTGGCGTTGTCCGCGGAGGAGGAGCAGGAGGATAGGTTGAGGAGGTGTGCGCGCCGGCAGGTGTTAGATGTGAAGCATCTTATGGCGAAGCTTAATCCGGTGGTGGTGGTGTGCGGCGTGACCACCCTTACTGCGCATGCGCAAACCCTTTCAAAAAAAAATAAAAATAAAAAACCTCCTCTCTCCCTCCTCTAGGCATCCCTCCCCACGGCAACCACACCCTCACTGCGCATGCGCCTCCCCCTCCTCTCTCCCCTGCTACGCTCCCCCCTCTCTCCTCTAGGCATCCCTGCCCGCGCCGTCCACACTCCCACTGCGCATGCGCGTCCCACCTCTCTTCTCCTCTCCTACGCTCCCCCCCCTCTCTTCTCTAGGCATCTCTGCCCGCAGCGTTCACACTCGCACTGCGCATGCGCGCCCCCCCCTCTCTCTCTCCTCTCCTACGCTCCCCCCTCTCCCTCTCTCGCCTCGCGACGCCGACACAGGCAGCGTCTGCTAGCGAGTTTCTTGGTTGAAAAAACCGACTGCTCGCGCTGCACAACCGTTCACTGGCCACCCCGTATATATGGCAATGAATCTTGACCTCCAAGGTGGTGCCGGTGGGAGGTTTCTCCTGTGCGTTGTTGAACAATAAAAATTCGCAGCGTGCGCGTTAACTAAAAGCGGACTGCGGCGGAGCTCGGCGGAGCTATATATGAAAAAAAATTAAAAAAATAAATAAAAAAA
Source organism: Rhipicephalus appendiculatus (assembly GCA_030522465.1). NCBI lineage: Eukaryota > Metazoa > Arthropoda > Arachnida > Ixodida > Ixodidae > Rhipicephalus > Rhipicephalus appendiculatus. The sequence continues at coordinate 42,736 of JALIZH010003085.1, read as the reverse complement.
AATTAAAAAAAACCAGAAAAAGACAAAAAAAAGGCTCTGCGCAGTGCTCCCGACCGGGCTGCAGAAATTCGGCGCCTTTTCCTTCTTCGAACCACAACCACCATATATAATTGGAGTGAAGCACGCGCGAAATGCATTCGCATTTCCTCACGATTCCCTTCGGGGAGTTGGGGGGCATTTTTTTTTTTATTGAAGTTTGCATTACGGGTCATATAGCTCATTCGAACTACGGAGCGTGATGTAAAGTTGAGCGAGTCCCGAGTCCTATCAAAAGCTGTTTTTCGGTGCGTTCAATCATGCACCTTACAGCGAACGCGTAGCTTTCATTTATCACTTCGCTAGTCAACAGTAGCAAGTCGCACGTGCAAGTGTCCGAACTGATAATTTTTCTACAGCTCCGTACATTTTTCGAACTGCAAAAGACTAAAACAGTCTTCCCGCTGACACAGAGAGGGAGAAACTAACAGAAAACGCAGGGAGGTTAACTAAGCTTTGGCTCGGTTGCCCACCCCTATACATGGGGTGCGGGGAAGGGAGAATAACAGATAAGAATGAAAAGAAAGGGGAAGAGTAAGGAAATAAAGAAATGAACAGTTAGTGAGAACTCCCGCTGGTATATCATAGACGCTCGTGAAGTCTCCTCGTCTTCAAATAGCATTATAGGGCTTTCGAAGCCTCGTGCACACACAAAATCATGGGGTCATTGTTTCCGCATCTTTGCTCCAACAAGATGTAAATGATCACTTTGGAATTAAGAATAATGGGCAGTTCGTGAGCTGGTATGCTAGGACAACGAGAACTGACAACGGACATAAGGAACATCGCTTGCTTTCTTGTCTTTCTCGTGTTATCAACTTGCGCTGTTTCCTAGGATTAATCTTATATAGGCTACTGCTCACATCGTGGTACTGCTCAGGACACCACTCCAATCGCTTGATTATTAGGAACAGCTCTCCCATAGTAGAGTACAAGTGGTACTCCAAGTCGTTCACATTTTGTTCTAAACGCAGTACACTGCTTGATTAATAGGAAGAGCGTACATAGTTCAGGGGTGCTATCGCGGAACGATTCTATTCCTTTTAGATGTGAAGCATCTTATGGCGAAGCTTAATCCGGTGGTGGTGGTGGTGGTGGTGGTGGTGGTGGTGGTGTGCCGGCGTGACCACCCTTACTGCGCATGCGCAAACCTTTCGAAAAAAAATAAAAATAGAAAACCTCCTCTCCCCCTCTCTCTCCTCTAGGCATCCCTCCCCGCGGCAACCACACGCTCACTGCGCATGCGCCTCCCCTCCTCTCTCCCCTCCCACGTTCCCCCCCCTCTCTCGTCGGCATGGCTGCCCGCGGCGTCCATACTCCCACTGCGCATGCGCGTCCCCCCCCTCTCTCCTCCTACGCTCCCCCTCTCTCCTCTAGGCATCCCTGCCCGCGGCGTCCATACTCCCACTGCGCATGCGCGTCCCCCCCCCCCCTCTCTCCTCTCCTACGCTACCCCCTCTCTCGCCTCGCGACGCCGACGCAGGCAGCGTCTGCTAGCGAGTTTCTGTTTAGAAAAAAATTATTTACACTATGTACAGAGCATCAATTTTGCATGACATATCAGAGCACAGGGATACATTCACATTTTCACACTTGTACATCACAAAAACTAACACTTTCGCATAGGGCGAACAACAGAAGTCTGATCAGCATAACAAATGCACATAGCTCACAAATGACACAATAGAGAACAGGTCGAAAGGGCAAGGAGACAAGCACACCAACTCCGACCCGACGGTGCGGCCTAGCACCATGTAGGCCGAAAAATAAGTTGTACTCGTTCATTGTCAACGTCGACAAAAGGGCATGACCAATGGCGCAGAAACTCGTGCTCCCCCAAAAAGAAAAGCTCTTCCGAGAGAAACGCGAGGATCTCGCGCCTCATGCGCCCAAATATTGGCCATAAGGCCCGTCGACGGCAATTCCCAGCGACGGCTTCGCAGCGGTTGCGCCAAAGGCTGAACAGGCCGGCAACTACTAAGAGTGCCGCGAAGCGCCCCCGTGGGAACCGGCCGTTGGACACGAACCCTCGGACACCCTGCCCACGAAAACCAGTATGGACCGCACGCCAAAAAAGGCGGGCGACCACACATTCGATCGTTGCATGTCCGTTGGTCTCAACCACGACGCAGTTGGGGCAAGTGGAGGTGCGTACCACCTGCCATCGTTGCAGCCGATCTCGAGTGGGGAGCAAGCCCCAGCCCCATCGCCAAACAAGTCACGAAGGTGACCCGGCAACGCCGCTGCGACCATGTGCTTCCAAGGGCGATTCATTAGCACATGCCGGTGTCGGGGTACCAAAGGCTGCATAAGGGCGGCCATTGTGTCCACCACTTTCGCTTCGGCGACATCGATCGCTGGGCATGTAGTCTGTAGACGGCGGTGGAAGGCCAGGAGGGCACGATACACAGTCGGTAAATGGGAGGACTGCGGACCACAGTTGATAGGACCAGCGGGCACTAGGACACGTAGGGATGGACCTAGGTAGTAACGTGCGAGTGCCTGCGTAGGCGTACCTTCATTATTTAAAACGCGCAATAAAGTGCGGAGGGACAGAATGGAAGCCGTAACGGCCACGTCAGGGAACGCGAAGCCTCCTTGGTTGCGCGGTTGCGCTAACGCGGGGCGCGATAATAATTCCGTTCCACCAGACCAAAAGAACGAGGTGATTAAACGCTGAACTTGCTGTGAAACGCGGAGCGGGGGTTTGACGGTGTGACACAAGTACCAAAATTTGCCGAGGTAGACCGATTGCGACAAGTACCGGCGTTCTAACAGGGGAAAATCAAAGTGCTTAGCATCGTCTATGTTTTTTGTTAGAGCTTGTATAACAGATGTCCAGATATTTTCCTGTATACCGAAAGCATTGTAAGTAACACCTAATATCTCCATGGTGGGGGACCATTGCAAAGGCAACGTAATATTAATACGTCCGGCAGGGTTTCCAATGAAGAAATACTGGCTTTTTGACAAATTTAAACGAGCACCAGAAATCACACCGAAATTGGAAAAGGCATTCAGGACGTGCTGCAGTGACTGTTCGTTGTGTATGTACAGAGTAATATCATCGGCATAGGCAGTTACTTTAACTTCAGTGCGCCCAGGGAGGGGTAAGCCACGAATCTGTGGATCTCGTTCGATGGCCCTTAAAAAAGGGTTCTAAGGCCAGCACGAATAAGACGGGGGAGAGAGGACAACCCTGGCGGACTCCTCGTGTAACCTGGAATGGGCGGCTCTCGCGCGAATCTAGGAAAAGGGTACTTTCGGAGTTAGCGTACATAGCATGAATGAGGCGGATGAACTTGGCAGGAAAACCGAATGCTTGTAAGACGTTGAATAAATAGGTATGTTCAACGAAGTCAAAAGCCTTTTCCTGGTCTAAGGAAACCAGTAACCCCTGTGCGCATCGTCCAGTCGTGTATTGCATTATGTCACGCGTGAGCCAGGTATGACTATGAATGTTGCGGCCCGGAATGGAACAGACTTGGTGGGGAGCTATTAGCGATGGAAGAGACGGACTGATGCGGTGTACCAGAATTTTAGCGAGGAGTTTGTAATCGGCATTAAGAAGGGTGATGGGGCGACAATCTTCGGGTCGCGTGGATTGGGAGTCTTTCTTGGGTATCAGTGTGATACGGCCGCTGCGGAAAGAGTGCGGGAGGGAAAGATCGTGGAAACAGCGTCTGATGACACGCGACATAAATGGGCCAATAATGGGCCAAAAGTGGATGTAGAACTCGACGGGGAGTCCATCGGGTCCAGGGGCCGAACCCTTTTTCATCGCATCTAAAGCGTCTTTGATTTCGGAATCCGATGGTGGCGATAGGAGAGTGTCAGAATCCGCGTTGGAGTAACGGGGTAAATCTTGTAGGAGGGGGTGCAAAGAACCCCCTGCGGCAGAACTTACACTAGTAGCTGACTGGGCCGTTAATTCAAAGTGGCGCGTGAAGGCCTGGAAGTCGCGTCAGCCATTAGCGGCAGGAGCTATAGGGTGCAGCGCATGTGCAGGCGAGCCGCACGGACGGATGAGCGCCCGGCGTGCATACCGGAGGACCTCAGGGTGCGCACATGGCGCACGTCTGCAGCGCCAAGCTGCCGCTGAGAGTGAAGAGGCGCGCATTATACGCTGGTACCTGTCCACTAGCTCTGCTTGCCATGCACGCATGACGGGAGAGGGGCAAGGGTCTCGGTGGGCAATGCGGATTTTCTGCATTAAAACGTTAGCGTCTTGCGTCACACGAGCGCGAAGTGCCCTACCCTGACGCACTACAATGGTGACGCCATTGTTATTTCAGATGATCCCAGTCAGTGAGATCTGCGCCCGTAAATGATGCGCGTAGTGCTCGGGACAAACCCTGGGCCGTCTGAGAGTCTTGAAGGACGCGACAATCCAGACGCCATGGCCTCTGAACCGCCGGCGTCCCCGCCGGCAGGTGTAAGGTCAGCGCAACAGGGCGATGGTCACTTATATACACGCGCGTAGGTGGTAGCGACAGCACCTCGACATTGCGTACGAAGGCCATGAGGCCGGGGGATACACATGCTCGATCAAGCCGACTGCTCGATGTCGCGCGACGCCACGCCACGTGTAAACATACCTCCCACCATACGTACGGTCATGTACATCAGTCAGTAACAACTGTTGTACGAGACGCTCAAGTTCTTTAGCAGTCCAGTTAGACCGGCCGCGACCTGGACCTCTGACGTCAGTATGGGAGTGTAAGACACAATTGAAATCTCCTAAGAGCACTGAATGCCGAGAATTTAAAAGGTAAGTGTCGAGAGAGCGAAAAAAAGTGGCAGAGTTTGCGGACACTGCCGGCGCATAAACGCCAACAAATCTGATGCGCAAAGAAAAGAAAGTGCAGTCGAACGCCAGCACGCGTCCGAAGGCATCGAAGGTAATATGGTGGTCACGCAGAAGGCTGCGGTTAAAAACAATAACTCCGACGCCAGTCGAACGCGTGCTAGCGAACGAGAAGTAACAATCAATGTTAAACGCGCGTTTGAAAGTGAGAATATCTGAGAGCTTGAAAAAGTTAGTTTCCTGCAGAAAAAGTAGGTCACAAGATAGTGAACGCGCAAAATTTATAACTTCAGCCTGTTTTTTAGGGTTGCGGAAACCATGAACGTTAAATGTAATGACTTTTAAAGTGAGAGCCATGATGAAATAGAAGAAGAGGATACAAAGTACGGGACGGAAAGGCAGGAGTACCTTTAGCGGGCGCGGGAGCGGGTGAACGCACCCCGCGAGAGGTTCAGTCATTTCTTGCGGCTGGGCGACGCACCGGAGGCGCGGGGCTTCCGGGGTCGCGTTGGTGTCCGCAGCGGACTTCTGTCCCTGCTGCGGGTTTCCGAGTCGCTGCTGGAAACTCGGTGACGCTTGATGTTGGAACTTCGAACTGAGGGGGGGCACCAAAACGTCGTCACTTTCCCGGCTGACGTCGCTGGGGGTAACATCTTCGTCGATTTGCAGGGGTGTCTCACTTGAAGAGCTGTCGGTGTCTTCAATGTTGACGGTTCCGTCGTCTGTAGACGGGGACTCCTCGATGGTATGAGGATTCGCAGATGATGGGGAGGCCGCGTGACTGGCGTCGGACGTCACGCTGTCGTCGGCGTTTGCCCGCTCAGCAGATCTACTGTGGAGCGAGGTGTCGGCATGCGATTCGATGGTGACGACCGATGGGCGCGAGACGCACATCGAATCATCTGTCGTGGAAGCGCTGGCCGGTTCTGGGCTAACCGGGGACGCAGCGGGCGTTGGATGTGGCGTCGCGTCCCCTGTGTTTTGATCTTGGGTGGGGTCTGGGGCAGGTGTCGGTGGGACCTCGCGTTTGTCCGAAGCCGGCGTCTCCGGTTGAAGCGGCGGGAAGTCCTTAGAAGCTGCCTCGGAGTACGACCTTCGGATAGTGCAGGCGACGGTGGCATGGGGGTCTCCACAACGACGGCACGGAAGGGAGCAGCCCTTGCCGTCGTGGCCATAGGTGCCGCACCTCCCGCAAAACGGCGCCGTGCAGTTCATCCTGAAGTGGCCACTTTCTCCACAACGTCGGCACACGCGTTGAATACCCTTGTAGTCGCAGGTCACTCGGTGACCTGCCACCCTCAGGTAGTTTGGCACAGGGGACGACGATTTCATCTCCATGCGGACGTACCGCGTCCCAGTGGTCACGGTCGGGCGCGACCCCATAAGTCCTCTGGTAATGTGAAGCACCTTCCCGTAGGGAGACAACGCCTGGGCGAGGGCCTCACTGGGGACGCGGCACGGCAGAAAGAGAACGGTGACCTGCGTTACTTGAGGGCCCAGGGGTAAAATGGCGACGCGCTCTCCTCGGATGTCGAGGTGCGACGCGTCCACGATTTGAGCCAGGGCGGCTTCACTGTTGACGGTAACTTGGTAGTTCCGGCCTCCGAAGTGTTGAACACAGTATACTTCTTCGATTCCTACTATTGAAGACGTCGCGTCAACGACGTCTTCGGGACTTGCCCCCTCAGGGACGACGACATCGAAGGCTAACGCCTTCTTCGGTGGCTGGCTTGCCATGATGGGCGCCCGCCAGCCCAAGGACGCCCTGAATCACTAGCTACAAAACGCCACGGATGCGTTGTTGAACAATAAAAATTCGCAGCGTGCGAGTTAACTAAAAGCGGACTGCGGGTCTGTGTGTCCAGTCGGAGTCTTCTGTCTCTCATTGCCCATTAGCAGCGATTGGCATGTTCCAGTAGGAAACACCGCTCCATCACTGCGTGCTTTGCGCCTCCCCAGTTTTCTGTCCTGCGCAACGCTGCGATGAGCACCAGCGTCAACGCGACCGCCAATGTAAGCGTTAGCGCCGGCTGCTTCACATCTACACATGGTTCCCTTTAGCGGGAGATGGTGTAATTTTTCTATTCTTTTCGCCGCCATTAGCCGTCTGTGATTGGTCGAAGCGTCTGTCCATCAAGCAGCCGTAAAAAAGCGTGACGTCAAAATGACGTTTACACACAACGGGAGCCAGCGTCGCGCGTTCCCGCCCACTGCTGACGTAAGCTTCGATGTCACGCGGAAAAGAATTGGAATAGAAAAAGGAATCGTTCCGCGATAGCACCCCTGTAGTACACTATAGCTCTGTGAATCGTGGACTATTTTTCTAAACCCACCAAACCCACCATGAAAACTAGCAGTTGTTCCGTGTACGAATACAACCGATGAGCGAAGCTCCTTAGAAATAGGACACACGCGGCGTTCGGCGCGCGGCGTTTCATTGTCCAGGCACGGCCGTGGTCCAGGCAACCGACCAACACTGGGCGGACGACAAGGTGAAGCGATGGTTTCGCGCGTTCGCCGGTTTGAGGGGAGAGGGCAAAGTCGATGAAAGAGGGAGAGGGAGGTCAATCTGCCTCTGTTTCGCATGCGTTCGTATTCTCGCGCTTTGCGCATCGTGCAGACGCCATCCGCGTTCCAGCGCTCATAAAGCTCATTTATCCTCATCCATTTATCCTATCAAGATAGTCATCCATGTAGCAAATCATAACTCTCAAAATTGAGTCAGATGACTATTTTTAAAGACGATAGTCCTTCTTGGGATACTTGAACGCAAAAATTTTGGTCTTTCTGTCTGTCTGTCGGTAACCCGATTCAGCTGCTCGGCCAAAGTGTAACCACTTTCTGAACGCCCAGCCATCTTGAACTGGTGTTGCCGTTCATACTTGTGAACATATTCGATCAAAAAGCAAAGACTACGCATATCTGAGGCGCAACATTAATATGTAAGTATCAGGTCGTGTGTACCTTCATTAGAAAATACAGAGATACGCAATTCTAAAGACCCTAGTGTCTTTTAGGCTGTGCTGAAAATGCGAAGCTGTGCATGAACTGCGGCGCTTTGCACGAAAAATTGACGTCAGATCCACGAGGTGAATGATGATGAGATTGGGCGAAGCTCCTGGAAGTAATCATCGGTTAAACCGTGAAATTTCTTCCGTTAATTCGCCCAATAAAAATGACGTGAAACGATTGATTAAATGTTTTATCAAACTTTTATTGCTGGTTTCCGTTGTCCTTTCATTATGACCGCTTTGTGGTCGGTGAAATGTAAGCTAAGTGGTTCTTGCACTGGTTGCAGCGGCATCCTTATCCATACGAGCACACACCGACGGCAACGAGCATCGTCAACTACAAACCTGTATCGCGATATGGTTTTGATTATAAAACCATTGCTTTAGAAAACACCTGGCGTCTTTCGTTAAGCAGCTGGCGTCTTTTCGTTTTGCTTTAGAAACATCTGGCGTCTTTTCGTTTTGCTTTTAGAAAACATCTGGCGTCTTTCGTTGGTTTATTTCATCAATCAACGGCGTTTTGAACAAAATTTTTATTGTTTAATCACGCACAGGAGAAATGCCAATGGCTGCTAATGGGGAATGAGAGACAGAAGAATTCGGCTTTTAGTAAACGCGCACGCTGCGAATTTTTTATTGTTCAACAACGCACAGGAGAAATCTCCCACCGGCACCACCTTGGAGGTCAAAGCGTAAGACTGGTTACGCACTACGACTACGACTACGACGAGGGACGAACGGGTGCCGCTTTAAGGAGCTTCGCCCCTAAAAGCGCTTTGCCGACGATGAAGTGCTGCCTCTGGCAGTGGCCCTTGGTTCTTCAGCACAAGCTCATGTTTTTCGATGGCGTCCATATCTCGCGCAGCGCCGCCTCTATTTTATCAATGCCAGGCGGATGCGGCCATTTCAACGTAGAGTAGGCGCTGTCTGAGGCAAGGCAAAACATAGTAGTACGGCCTGCACAAGACTATCGCGTTTCGACGACATTTGCAGCGAAGCACGCAGATACGCGGCCAATTTTTTTCTTAGAGTGTGTCTGAAAGAGCATCTCACGTTTCCCGCGACCTTAACAAAAAATATTTAATGATTAAACGAAATGCACTTTTAGTACTCTACAACCACAGATACCTTAAGACTTCGCACCTTTAGCACATTCAAACACAGTTAACGTCTATTTTTTGGCGGGCATTATAGAGCGCGATTTGATGACTTAGGGCAACGAAGAGTAGCAACAATAATTCATGAGGCTTTACCTGCGAGAACCACGCTATGTGTTTATATCGCACCGCATGGTGGGAGACCGGGGAATAATTTAGACCCCCCTGGGGTACATTAACGTACGCCTAAATTTAAGCACACGGGTGTTCTTTGCATTTCGCCCCCATCGAAATGCGTCAGCCCTCCCCGGTAGTCGAACCCACGCCTTCGAGCTCAGCCGACCGACACCTTATATGCAAGCTACCATGGCAGGTGCTCAAAAATCGGGGCATTGAGCAAGTTAGGACTTAACGTAATTATTATCAACGTTTCAGGCGCATAGGATAAACGACGTGGGACTACGTAAGAATAATAGTTGGGGTTTAATGTCCAAAACCACGACATGATTATGAGAGACGCCGTAGTGGAGGGCTCCGGAAATTTTGACAACGTGGGGTTCTCTAACGTACACCTAAATCTAAGCACATGGCCCCCCAAGCATTTTAGCCTCCGTCTAAAATGCAGCCGCCGCGGTCGAGATTCGATCCCGCGACCTGCGGGTCAGCAGTCGAGCGCCATAACCACTAAACCACCGTGGCGGGGAACGTGGGATTACAGGAGACTGCACTAGTCACATACCCTCGCCATGGTGCAGAAACACTTCTATCGGCCAACAGAATGCCGCTTCACGAGAGCACGCATGACAGTTATGCGGCCATAGCTGCTTTCTGATTTCACTTTCTGAAACATTATTCGGTGAAAATGAAACTATTATTCTGAGAAGTGTACTGCCGCTTTTTGCACATACAGCTCATTAACTTTGACAGATAGCTTAGGAAGTGATATAGCTGTCTGTTGCTCTGTATTTCCTTTTCTAGTTTTTCTTCTAATGAAATGCCGGACCGGCTTGTTGTCATTGAAAGGATAAGGACAAGAGCTTTCATTCTGTTATCACATCGTGCACCGTGCACAAACTGATTAGACATACGCAGCTTTGATAACCAACTTTTCAAGCTTTTCGTGCTTCTATACAAAACAGAATACTTCTATGACGCGTTGAGAGTCTATACTTGGGTTAAAAATTTAGCTGGCTGTTTCAATGCCACTATCGAACGCGCGCAACGCGATTATTGACATGTCATAAACGTGAAATCAAAGAAATTATAGAAGAAAGTAAGAGGGAGAACGACAAAGAGAAAATGAGCAAGATAATGCACCCATACTTTTAGAGCGCCAATGTTCACGCAAACTAAGATGGCTCTAGTTTTAAAAACACAAAAGCCTTCACGTTCATTCAATCCAATCATGTTGCCAGCTGCTGTAGGCTGTAGCGAACGAACCTTTTATTTTGCCATGAAAAAAAAAATCCCGTAGCAGTTTTTGTAACTGTCGTGGCGTCTTATGCAGAGTAAAATGCGATTTTTCTGATCAGAGGACGCCACTGCTGTCGTGCTACGCTTAGTTATCGTTTTTGCTTATGCACATCATGCGTGCGGCTGTTCGCACTGTTGCTAAGGCACGTCTGATGAATCGCTCACGGGAAACTCGCTTTTTTTGCAGCTTGCGCCAAACTTTCAGAACAATAGCCACGATGGGGGCTTACTCTGATTAATCTAGGTGCAATACTGGTAATAGCTGGAAAGAAAGGAAAAAAAATTGGGGCAGTTTGCAGCATAAGATGTACTTTACGAATCGCATGGCGCAGACGTTGTATATAAATATGCCGATGTTACTTACAGAGACAGGCAAAAACAAACAGCGGCTTCTATGAATGAAAGCAAAGTTAACTTCCAATCTCTTCTGACAGGAAACTTGAACACATTTGATTGGACTGGTTATCAGATGCTGTGAATGAGAAATAAAAAGAAAAAAAAAGCTATGCAGCTTTCTTCTTTTTAATGGCGTCATAATTAAAATTAACTTTATTTAAGAGTCCTGTTTAAAGTATTTTTGTTGATGTTTACACATTATGGAATAAGTTGTTAGTGCACTGGTTAAACGTTCAGAGTTTGAGCACAAATGAACAATGGCAGCGACAGGTTGAGGTTACTATCCTTGAAGAGAGCCGTTAAGAAGGGTGGTAAACGAAAAAAATATATGCGCCAAAAATAAAAACACATGGACCGGTTTTAAGCTTAGCGCATATTCCTTTCTTAAGAAGAGCACATGAGAAAATGATTCCAAGCGTGAAGTTTTTATTCCTTCCGCATTTCTTGTCTCGCCTGCTTCTCCGTTTACAGCCAGTGCACAAAGACACTGGCTGTGAAGCCAGTGCACATTTTAGAGCCGGTGCACAAAGACAGTTTACAGCCAGTGTACAAAGGCGCTGGCGTCTTTCCTTTTTCATTTATGAGCCCATACCTCACACTATGTGCAATCGGAAACTTGGGATGTATGATCAGCACCAAACCATACTACAGCAGATATAAAATATTACCAGCGTCAGAATTTCACACATACAAAAATTTCTCGCAACTTGGTGGCAGTTTCCGATAGACAAATACTCCTTTCAAAGAAAACACCTTGTATGAATGGCAGGCAATAACTTCCCAAATAGTTTTGTAGGTGTACCACATCGCAGAACAAATAAGCTGAACGAAAACTCCCAGTGCAAATTCCTAGCCTGCTAAACAAATATATCTTAACTGAAAATCTCCTAAATTCTCGAATTTACAGGCAGACATTTCAGAAAAATGTAAGAGAAATAGTATTTAAGAAGTGTTAGGGTAAACTTAGAATATAAAGGATCTTACTTCTAATCTTTTTTTTTTTTGCTACACGTGTTTAGCAAGCGTTATAAGCCTTTTTTATTTGCCTTTCATCATTTTCGTTCATGAACGGTGCGTAATATTTTGTATCTGTTGTTTTTACCAAATGTTTAGCGAACTTTATCACCTTTTTCTGTAGCCTCAATTTTTGAGGACTGTACATTTCATCTGTCTAAAATGAGTGCACTGTTTGATCTTGACGGGTTTTTTGTACTGCTAACTTTCGTGCTACTATTTATTACAGCGCTGTCTCTTTGTGAAGAAATCATAAAATGATGTTCAATATTCACCAAGTGTACCAATAAACCTAACCGTGTAAGAAATTAAGTATTAATGTTTTTATAAAAAGGAACACGTTTTACGTGATATTGGGCATTTTTTTTGTGCGTGATACGAGTGTGCCTGTATGAAATTGCGGGAAACATTTCAGATGTCGCTCCCTCCAGTGCCCTTAATTATAGCAAATCTGCCTATCACTAATAATAATTTTATTGAGATAATGTTTATTCTTAATATTTGAGTGAGTAATCAAGCTGGAACATTACTTCTTCGAGCCAATTTACGTCTTCGATTAGGTAGAAATGAACTCGATAATGCGTGTTGTGTAAGTTGCGACTACCAGCTGTTAAAAGTATAGAGAGGTAACAATTTTTAATGATTGCCCAGGAGATGGCTTGCTTCATCGCCTGGTTTGCTGCTCCACGTATCGGGTGAAGACTGTGATATATACAGTGATCACATATACACCCATAAAATGCGTATAGTCACGCGCGCATGTATGCACAAAAGAGTTATTCATAAGTTTTGTTCAGGAGTGTGGTCCTCAAAAAACAGCGAGAGCGCTTTTGTATTACGTATTGCACAGGCGCTGCTCTGCCACGGGCCGATCGCACGGGGATTAGGACATGGCGCAACGAAGGAGCTTACGAAGTAACTGCGTCATAATTTCCACCAGCTGTGAACTTCTAAGAACGCGAAGAGGTGAGCACATCGTGGCAGGAAAGAATTTTTGAAGCAATTTCGTCATGATTTTTCTCCTACGCTCCCTTCCCATGGTTCTGTTCCTTATTTCAGAGGCAGAATTTAACCTGCTCTGCCTTTATAGGTGGTAAAGCGCCAACAGATTTCTCCACAGCGAGAAATACGGATATGGAGAGTTGGTTGCCCTGTCTCTTAGCCTGGTGTATAATACATTACGCTGGATGTTCTGAATTATTCGCGCCCAGAAACTCAGACTTATCTGTGTTATATAATAAACGCAAAGATTCGGTTATCAAACATAATTTACATTATTAACATCTATAGCGCTCTGAAAGGAAAGCAACACAGAGGTACGACCAGATGATGATGATGATGATGACAACTCTATCTTCCGCCAGATAAGGAGGCCCTCTGCTCCCCGTCCTCTGCACACTAGCCTAGGTCACATGGGCCGGCACCTCGGACACAGCGGTACTTCCAAAAAATTGTGCATTTAAAAAGCAGTACAAATAAAAATATAGCAAACAGGAAGCAAGGCACGCAGGCGCATAAGTACGAGATTAGATTTTTAAAACATCGGTGTACATGTGAAAGATCAGCAGGGATCTTTCACACGTCTAATCGATGTTTTGAAACATCTCGGAATTTCTTTAGGTAGTATGCTAGCATTTGAGTTTTATTCTTTCGATAAAAGGGAATCATAATTTCTACAATATTTCTGCAAGCTCCGACGAACTGTTTAAAAAAAAAATGAAAATGTTATAATCAACTCGGGGAATGCAGTATATTCGCAAGAAATCGAGTTCTCAAAATACCATAAAATGTTTTCTATAGCTGGTTTACCTGTTAAAAATTAGGACGAAGCTCAAGAAAAAAATCGTTTACGAAAAAAAAAATCGCAGAAGACAGGGCAGCTGAACAGGACATCCTAGCTTTGTCATTGCGTTTTGCCCTCTTTTTCTGCGCTTTGTCATTGTCCTTTCTTGCCTGACAAATCGGCTGAATGGCATCTCATGTGGCTATTTCTCACCACAACGATAAAATAGGTCTGAGTAAACCGTGGCTGTTGAGCAAGCCAAAGTACAGCATAGTAAAATATTTCGGTAAATAATATTCGTGATTTTACTTTCTAAAGCTCAGGGGCCATAATAGTCTTAGGACGATTAAGGTCCCCGAGTTTTATGTACAAGGTGCAATAGCGAAGGCAAGATGGTGGTTAAGGGGGGGGGGGGAGCAAACCTTCGAAGTTTTTAGATTTTGTGTGTACGTATAAATGCGCACGCATGCAAACACATGCACAAACGCGCACCCCCTGCAACGGCGTTTGCATGTTTCCGGCAGTGATCGAATTTCCTCATCTATAAATTCGCTATGCGAGCTGACAGCACATCAAACGATTACAGTCTTACAGTAACTATCATGCAATTATACTTTCCTTTGGCAAATTAACTGTGAAATTCAGTTGCATCGACAGAATGTGCACTGAGCACAACGATAACTCAATAGAAAAAACATAGAATTGGCTTAGAAGTTCTTGTAAGTGAATTTCTTATGTAAGCACAGGCCATTGCGATCACCAATGCGGGTACGTGCAATGCCAGTCTTCCCGTAATTGCTCAAAGAGATGGCCAGAGCAGCTTTGTGGATAAAAATTGATGTGCATGCGCTGTATTACGTCATCCGGCTTCGTAATTCTCGTTTTCGTAAGCTATGGATGCGCGATTATAAGATTATGCATGCTTGAAGAACGTTAGTTGCGCAAGTTTTGAATTTGTTACGTGTTTTTCTTGTAACTACAATCGAGTAAAGGAAAGGGGCTAGTTTGAGATAATGTCTTTAGTGAAGCTTCGATAACACTGTATTTAGGGGAAGAGAGATCCAGGTGCAACGATTGTTATCAAGTATGTTTGAAGCCTGGTATAATTAGGCTGTAATCAAGGCAAGAAGAAAACGCTGATGTATTTTTCGAAAGATTTAATTGTACTGAGCCGCATGGAGAGCTGAACGATGACTTCTTTTCTTCATTTTAATATTGCCTGATCGAAGCTCATTCTGTGATTTGCTTGCATGGGATCACTTCACACACATTGTGCTCAAATCAGTGCCATAGTATAAAAGCACTTGACGGAAAATGTGGGCGAACCACTCAAAGATCAAAATTTGTTTGGTTGTGTGGGTTGTCGTGGTCGCTTGTTATGATGTCGTGCTCTGAACACATGACTGAACTGGAACGTTAGTACAGCAGTGTTATTGTTTCATCGTGGCCGTTGTTCAGAATAAGGGAGAAGCCCATACGCATGTTTGGGAGTGCCTGATTCTCCGTGGCAGAATGAAGAACGCTAATCCGGTGGATTGCTTTATCTTTTAGGTGCGAAGCACCTTAGCGCCGAGCTCAATCCGGTGGAGGTGTGCGTCCTGACCACCCTTACTACGCATGCGTCTACTCTCGCTCCCGCTCTCCTCCTTTACGCAGGTGTTCTGTCGCCTTCTCTCCTCCTCCCCCCGCGCTACGGCCGCGTACTCTCCTCCTTTACGCGGGCGTTCATGCAGGCCTTCGGTCGCCTTCTCTCCTCTGCTCCCCCCGCGCTGCAGCCTGTAAACCCACTCCCTCCTCTCCCTCCCGCATTTCATATAGTAAGCGCGTGCGCTCGGTCGAGGAAGTCTTGCTAGAGTCGTTTAGGCGCTGCGCCGTGCTCCCGACCGGGCTGCAGAAATTAGGCTTCTTTTCCTTCCTCGAACCACAACCACCACCACCACTAGAGTCGTGTGGTCGCTCCGTCGGTTCCCGGTCGCTGCAGTTGTCTCGAAAGCCTCGCTACCCTCGCCGCAGACTCGCGTTGTCTCTGTAGCGGAAGCGGTAGCTCGACGCCGACGCTTGGCTTCGACAGCAGGGTGAACGTAAACGGAAACTTGGTGTGCACCCCCAATGCTGCTTTGCATCCCCTCATGGTTCCCTTTAGTGGGAGATGGTGTAATTTTTTTGTACTTACGCGCATACTCTCAGCTAATAGTTGCAGCAATATAACACATATTTATAATGTGCACTGTTTATTATGAGATGTTACGGTAAGGCGTATTTTAGAGGGATATTTAGTTAACGTAAAAAAGGTCATCCAAATGATCTTGTTATATTTTGACCTTTCATGGAGCATGCCTATAGTGATGATACTTTCATGTATTGAGAACAGTAAACTTGTGACCAGAAGATATTACGAAGTATGCGTACTGCTTCCTGTTTTTAGAAAATAATGGATGAGACACTTGATTAGAGTAGAAATCAGTTATGCTGGATTGTACGTTATAAATGAAAGGCGAGTGTTCACTAATTGTCTCAAGAATTATCCATCTATAAAGATGCATACTTTATTGGTTGAGTCAGGCATTAGTGATCAGGAAAAAATTGTCAGGCAGCTTTTGTCTCATTGGCATGTAGGATGCAGTTCTACAACCTACTGTTTTAGATATTATATATGATTGATCTAAAAAAAACAAAAAAACCCGATACTATGAACACGTGGAATAGTTCGATTTTTCAATGGTATACAGATCAGGCTGAGTATGCCGAAACTTGCGGGAAGATGGCTTTTTCGAGCGTTATGCGGGAACGGCCAGCTCCTCAGTATTCTTAAGCACAGCGCGAAGTGGAAGCTTTCGCAGAACACACAAAAATATCGAGTTTTTATCATGAAATCATAAAGAAGAACGTTGTCGCTGTGTGCGAAATGAACTGGAAAAGCGAAAAAAAAAGCACCTCTGATGGCATGTGCGTCACAAGTTTTGTACGTTTCGCACTGATTTCTTTACATTTCTCTCTCTCCCTCTTACTGATTTATTGGTGCATTTCTACGGCATTATTAATGGCCTGTTCCGTTTACTTCGCATGGCGTCTCGTAGTGGTCAGCTATGCTATAATGCTCCCAAAATACATTTCTTTTTATACTTTAAGTCACGTTCGCCCTCCGAAGATAGCTCAACACAACGAACATACCTTCACGTGAATTTACAATACGCCTTTCTGTTCTTCTGCAAGGCCGATTTTCAAGCAAGTATCAGTAGAATCAAAGCTATAGGCAGCTATGGTATACGTTTTCACAGCTGTGAATGTATGCGGAGCAAGCAATGAACTAATGAGAAAATTATTGTGTGAGGTGGCAGGGAGCTAGAGCGCCTGCCATACTGCGTGTTTCTTCATTATACATTACCTGCCGCACGGCGATAATTCCGCATTGATTATCTCATCATTTTCTTCTTCTAGCTACGCGGTCTGTGTTCTTTGCGTAACATATTCACATATTGTTCAGGGGCTTTTAGCTTGTACGTATACTTCTTTACGTTACCGTGTTACCGGAATACCGGATTGCGTTTACCGTTTTACCGGAACGCATATTTTAGAAAAGTTTTAGCACACCATACGTAAACGTTTACGTACTTACGTAAACGTATACCTTTACGTTTGCGCAAACCACCAAATTGCGATGATAACTGCATTTAAACTATATTTAATTTAGATAAGATTGAATCACTACTGCGGCAAAATCATCAAAAAGGTTTTTTAGCGTGTAAGGTATCCCAATGTACGCGAAGGAGTATAAAACGTATAAAATACCAGGTTACCGGACGATGGTGTCGACATCTTGTCACGATTTGTGCAACCACAGTCATGGACACGTTTGTTTTCACCGAGTGTTTTTCAGGGAAGAAATGATTAAAAAGGCAACTCATTCGTAGTTATGCCACTGCAAGGCATTCACATCAGAAGTAGAATGCACGATGTTTCTGCAATACCAATTCTGTGTCACGGCCGGACTGGAGAGTGCGCGCGTGCCGCTCCTCCAGTCCGGCCGCGTCTGTGCTTGCCTGGTTCATATTAGCCCCGCTAGATGGCGCCACCTATCCAGCATGTCGGGCATGTCAGGGGTTTTAGGCCTCTCACGTTTACTGCTTCGGCTTGCTAGGTCACTAGCTTCGGCAATCCTGCTGAAACAATTAAGGTGATCGCTCGCACTTCGGCTTATTTTGACTCGGCATCGGCGGCTGGAGTCTCCTCAAAGCGGATATCGCGAGTAGCCACGAACGAAGGTGCATTTGTGAGATAGGGCCGAAAACGTAAAGCCTATCCGGCGAGTAGTTTACGTTCCGTAAAAGTTTACGTTCCGCGAAGGCCCGCGCATGCGCAGATTCCTTCCGGTATCCGGTAACACGGTAACGTAAAGAAGTATACGTACAAGCTAAAAGCCCCTATTGTTCATCATACAATTACAGTTCCACTTTTAGTCGTCTGTGTACGCGGCGTACTTCATGCGTTTATACAGGGAAAAGAATATCACTGTGCCTGCAAGGAGGATATTTCTTAACTGCAAAGCTGTGTCAGCTAGCCGAAACTTTTTCGGTCTATCAGAACACTATCATCATTAACAAGCATGTGCCACGGGGCGGCCTGCCAGAAAACTATCATCTTAACGGGCATGTGCCACTGTGGGTCCTGCCAGAAAACTATCATCATAAACGGGTATGTGCCACAGAAATTGTGCAAATGCCACTACTCAGCGTTGGTCCACTAAAAAC
Source organism: Rhipicephalus appendiculatus (assembly GCA_030522465.1). Classification (NCBI taxonomy): domain Eukaryota; kingdom Metazoa; phylum Arthropoda; class Arachnida; order Ixodida; family Ixodidae; genus Rhipicephalus; species Rhipicephalus appendiculatus. The sequence continues at coordinate 24,371 of JALIZH010003085.1, read as the reverse complement.
GAAGAAGGCACCAGTTAGCCCACCAAATGGCTGCGAAGCATTGGCGGCACGATGAAGACCCTGAGTACGTACAACGAGAGAATACTAGAGAGCGGGAGAGGCAACGCCGCCTGCAAGAAGACGCCGAAGCGATGGAAGGCCTACGCCAACGACGATGTGCCCGTAGGTCTATGAGGGGTGCGAGCGCTTGGTTTCAGCGTGAGTTTCTGTCTCTAGAGTTTGGACAACCGTGTCGTGTCTGTGACCGTCTGTGGTTTAACTCGAACCTGTCTGCGCTGAGAATCAACGTAGAAACAATATAGCATCACCTAGCCAAAGCCTAGCGATAACCTAGAATTAACCTAGAGCATGCTTCACTTAGCTGATGCCTAGAAACGACATAGAAGCAACCAGATTATTCTTCAGAATCGTCCAACTTCGCTGCTTAAAGCCTAGCGAAGCTCATTGCAAGCTTTGCGATTTTTTTTTAAAGTTCATGTCTCACCCCCCCCCCCCCCCCCCCCGCCCCCCTTTTATAGAGATACAGGCTCTATGAAATCGGCGGCATACAGCTTTAAGAAATATCAGGCTTCACTGAGTTGGTTGTCAATACGAGGGGACTTTATTTTTGAATACCATCATGACAGTAAAATAGACGGAAACAAGTAGAAAAAGATGCACGCAGCATAAAACCTAATACATAAGAAAGAGCCAAAGAAGAATTTGAAAGCGATATGGATTCTTGGTTATCATTGCTTTGACGAAAACCTGGAGAGTATCTTTACCCACGGAAACGCAACTTTCTCTCGTCCGTAGTAGCGAGACGTTTTATCAGAAGTCACCTGATCTCATTATTATTCTTATATTAAGCAACCTTCACTGTCTAGCTTAGGAGAGCTATCAAAACATACACGTGAAAAAGTTCGGCGAATCGGAAACTTTTCTACCATAATCGAAGCGGAAATTCGATAAGTTTCGGTAGATGATTGCGTAAAAATCTACCCTTGACACCAGCCAAAAGACGTGCTTCTCTTCTTTGTCCAGAGAAAGTCGCTAAAGCAATGGTGCCTCAGCAGCGAAATAAGTTTAGCAAGTTAATCACTTGAACACTGTTGCAGAAATGCGATGAAAATATGAGTGTAAACGTAGCCAGCCACATATGACAAGATAAAAGTCAAGCAGAAGACCCGCGTTTTAATGAAATTCAGGCGATGCGTTTCATACTGCCTCAGTTCTACAAAAAGTAATGCACACAAGAGCCTTTATAAATGTATACCAGTGGCTTCTGGACAAAACTTTTTATGTTTCCGTTGTTTTACTGCATCAAAGTTTGTAACTATGTGTACAATGTAGAAGCTATAGCTGCTTTAGCCAGAGTTCTTGAAATCTTTCGTGAACCGTTCGGTGCCTTCCTCGGAGGATTACTGTATTGGATGCGGACGCGGCGTCGCTTCTGTCTTTTATCGCTGCTCCTCGTTTCCAGTGAGTCGCGGAGGCTCTTGCTGCAGCGATTTGAGATCCTAGACTTTGTATGTTTGGCTGACGAAGACGCAGTCATACACACCTCTCTGATAATGTTTACATTCAAGGAAAACTTGCAAACTAAAGCAAACATTGGTTCTGATAATGTATTCTATCTTTATGTGACTGTCAGTAAGAAGCCCATACGTTTCTTCGCGCCAGCTCGCCTTGTTGTGTACCAAAAGCATCGCCAGCTGTTCCACTGAAAAAAAAAGCAATTTCGTCATTTATAACGTGCCTGTGTTCACCTTTTCATAGTACCATCAAACCCGATCTAAAAAAGTCATTGCCGGCTTCCTATAAGGGTACTTGCTTGGGCCAGTTGGTATCGATCCATCATTGCGTTATTGCGCACAGCTTAAAAGACAGAGACTTATACAAATAAATTCAGTTGAAAGTTTGCGCTTGTGTTCGTGCGGTTCTCCGTGTTTAAGTCTCTGTCTTTTAAGCTGTGCGCAATAACGCAATGACGGCTTCCTAGCCTGTGCAACTTTGATGAAGTTGATGCAGTTCTCGATTTTTAGTGCATTTGATTGGCAAGATGGAGTTCTTCGCAGAAAGATTTTTTTTGGAGCGTGCAGGACGAAGAGGCGCTAGTTTTCTAGTGACGGGCTTGTTTTTCGAAGCCAAGATCGTATTGCCTCTCAAGTGTCGTTGGCGTTGCAGGTGCCACAGCAAAAAAACTTTGAGGACGCTGGACCTTCGCCTTCAAGAGTAGAACGCGACTGCCTAATCGGGCCCCATGCGATTGCATTCTTAACTGCTAACCTGGCTTCGGTTCTCAGTGCATGCCTCAACCGCGCCGTAAGGCAACGAGCGACTCTGCGCGTAACATTGACCGTTTCAACGTATCCTAAAATTCTTATTGCAAGTATATTTGTTAAGTACACACTACACCCTAATTATTCATTCTGCGAATCAGCAATGGGCCCACCACGTGGCAACACGCGAACCTGCACAGCGGTCCACTTTGTTTATGCTTTTGCAGCTGATGATGATTAAATATGTCTTAGGCTTTTGTAATGGGTGTGCCTGTAAAACACTCACTTGTTGCGCAATTTACATGTTTTGACGCCTGGCGCGATTCTACGCTTCTGCCATGCAATCTTGCATGCGTTAAGGAGACTCCTTCCACTACATGACATTCAAGTAGTGTTTTTTTTTCGAAGCAGTTCCAAGCAATACCATGGCTTTGTGGTAGAACACCTGCTTGCCACCCGGACGGCCTGGGTTCGATTCTCACTCGAACCGAACTTTTTCTATTATTTGTTTTATTTGCATGTTTACCGATTTTTCCCCGGTCACGATAAAGATGATGATTTTTCGCTCGCAACCAACGACGCTATCACCGAAGCCGACACCGGAATTTCTGCGAATCGAGCTCTTTAAGGCTAACGCGTTAAAATACGGGACACCCGTGAGAGCGAAAAAATGCGGCCCTGGAAGGTGCGTCGATCCCATTCGTATTTGTATCATCATCATCATCATCATCATCAGCCTGTCTACGCCCACTGCAGGGCAAAGGCCTCTCCCATGTTTCGCCAATCAACCCGGTCCTGTGCTTTCTGCTGCCACGTTATACCTGCAAACTTCTTAATCTCATCTACCCACCTAATTTTCTGTCTCCCCCTGACGCGTTTGCCATCTCTTGGAATCCAGTCAGTTACCCTTAATGACCAGCGGTTATCCTGCCGACGTGCTACGTGCCCGGCCCATATCCATTTCTTCTTCTTGATTTCAACTATGATAACGTATTTGTATGTGTGTTTTCAAATAACTGCTGCTCTTTCCTTCGTGGGCTTGTCTCGATCAACCGTTTATGATTCGGCAATCTGATCTTTTATCCACGAGACCTGTTATTTCACGCGGCCACGTATCATTGTTATCTGGATATAAACGCATGACTGCCAGTGTTGCCTGATGTAACTGAAGTGTTACCCTACTGAGCACTAGCATGAACGTCCAGTTCGCGGCATGGAGGTAGGAAACAGTTAGGCGGAAGCGTTGCGCGATGTGACAGAACGAAATAAATAAACAAATAAATAAATTAATTAATTAATAAAGATAACTGCAGTACGTCAGGCACGCACACTGCAAGCTTTGCGTTCACGCATTTTCGCAGTAGGGCAAGGGATCCTCAACTTTTTGGTTGACAGCAAGGCACGTTAGTCACCGTGTGCATCAATTAATGTTAGGCTGTATACACCTCCTGAACATTCTGCTGTGTTTATTTAGCGTATACGTAGGGGCACTGGAACTGAGAAAATTCGGTCGTGTAATGGTACGGCTGTGTCCTTGAAAACATTCTTCTCTACGGTAAGTCCTTGCCGAGGAATTAGAGTTAAAAGCGAAGTCCCAGTCGGAAAAACAATGGACATTTGGCGGAAAGGTTCCTCGCATAACACTTTCGGGGTATTTTTCGCCTTTTTCGCAAAAGGGCGGCACCGCTGCGTGGCTATTTTGCAAGAAGGCCGGAAACGTCCTCTTCAGACCTCCCATAGCAATTATCATTGAAAAATGACTAATAGGTAATTATTCATCTCCAGAATGTTTTCTTGTTTAGCTAATAATCGACGCTGTGCCTCATTAGATGGAGACGTTTGCTCTTAACAGAAAAAGAAATGCACAAATTACAGAAAAAGGAAGACGAATGACGTTAAAGGACCCCCTGACACCAAATTTGGAAACTCGAGGTGCTTGTGTCGTTTGAGACTCTTGCATGCGGGGGCACTTCTCACCGATTATTAGGGGCGAGCGTTGCCTATAAGATATTTTAGTTTGGTTTTAAAGTAAAGGTCAGTGCTCATCCGAGTATTCTGGTAAAATCGACATTTTCTGTGGTTTTACGTAGACAGAGGCTCCCCTGGTGACGTTGCGGAGGTCAAGCAAGTGTTGTCGGCATCTGAGAACATTTTCGGGGTGCGCACAATACCCCCCGCTGGCACCCGTCGAGGACTATTGTTCGTCACCCCTCTCGCTATGTTGTCGGGCTGCTCTCAAGGTGGTTTCGGCTGCTTACGCCAGGAATGCTTTTCTTTTTCCTGAGGGGGGTCACGCTCAAAGCGCCCACATCGTTTTATTCTTCACCGCCCTCGGGTCACCCTATTTGGAAACGGCACGTTCAGCGTCACCGAAGCTTGAGCGCATGTAGCCTCCGGCACTGCCCGCTGTGGAGTGCTAGTTTCTTATGGTGTTTAGGCGGGCGTTTCGAACTGAAGCAAAATCGTCCTGAATTAACGACGCTAGCATTAATTATACGATGCATTAGAGCATTTACGATTGAAGTTCGGCATTACCAGACGCAAAGCTACAAATTACTGTAAAAAAAGTCGCAAACAAAACTTTTGCTGTCAGGAGTCCTTTAACGAACGCACACGTATTTGCCTCAACACAAACGAGGGAGCACCGAGTGAGATTGCAATCTCGCGAGTCCGCCTCTAAGCGGCGTCCAAAATTTCTTTGACATTGCGCGATAGTTTTTCATGTAGAGGGCTGGTAATGAAGCGTTGGAAGCCTGGTTTCCTCATGTTGTATAGGCCAATTTTTGGACTAAGTGAGCCCACTAACGATATAAATTTCATTCCATTGATCCCAAAAGGGAAGGCGCAGCAGCAGGCCAAAGTCGCACTGGTGTAGCTGTACTACATGCGTTAAGGTGAAAGCTTTCGATGCCTCACGAAACGAAACGTGAGAAGTGACCGTCGGCGTCCCGCGTCGGCGGCGTCAACACGAGTGAGGCACAAAAATTCATCATGTGATGACGTCACCATCTGACGTTATTGTGACGTCACAGATCTCCAAAACTCGTGACGCCATCATGATGTCACAAAACATGACATCGTCGCTTTGGGAAAGGTGAACCGATCACGGAGGCAATGCAAAACTACGTTAGGATCAGAAACCTTTCGGAGGGGTCCGGGGAAGGATCAAGATCTAAGCTTCTTTTCTTCAAGGCTTTATTGCCATGACTATAATAGTGACTATTATGTAGCATCAACTTAAATGTGTGCCTTAACAGCCTTGCAGGATTTTCTTATGAACTAACATACGCTCCCTTGTTTTAGCAAGCCCACCCTACAAACTCTGTCCATTGCATAGAGAAAAAAAAATAGCCCTCTTCCCCATCGGTAAGCAATCGTTCTCCATTGTTATGCAAGTAATTATGCATTTAGCGAACTATTTTTAGCAATTAGATACACGTTGACAATAACAATATAGACCAGTACTTCCGAGACCATACTACTCAGAAAGCACCGTATTTTAACGCGATAGCGTTAAAGAGCTCGTTTCGCAGAAATTCCGGCGTCGGCGTCGTTAGTTGTGAGCGAAAAATGATCTTGTCTGTGACCGAAAAAATCGAGAAAGATGCAAATAAAATAAATAGTAAAAATTTCCGGGTCAGAGTGAGGATCGAACCCAGGCCGTCTGCGTGACAAGCAGGTGTTCTACCACTCAGCCACGGGTCTGCTTGGAAATACAGCAAAAAATAACTTCCTCTGCTTGGAAATGCAGTGAAAATAACTTTCACGCTTCGCAAACGCAAGCGTCCTTTACATAGGCGTCGCAATCTAACATGTAATATCCCAGAAATATTGCGTGGTACAAGCGTACATTGCCATCGGCCGTCAGAATATGTGAATATCATAACGACATTGTGGTTCAAAGCCGTCCACCCATTACAGAAGGCACACACGTTACTGCGCGTATTCCCTAAAGACCCCGTAGTGGGCGCATAGCAAGTTCGAAAACATTTCACGCGCATAATTGCTCGTGGTTTAAAACATGCTGCCCATTACATAGTATACACTAAGTGATTGAAGTAAGCACTACGGAGAGGATATCGCTATCGCGTTGAACTCTTAAAGGTGCAGATTAAGGGTCCCCCAATTTTTCGTCGGCCTCTTTTCAATTGCTTTAATAAGACGAGCCCTATTCAGTCGAGACACACTGTATTTTACTTTTTTTCAGTAAGGCATTGGCAAACTCATACTAAATACAAAGAGTACATGGGTATACAAAGGACTGAATCACACGTCCGGAACTTTTCATTCTTTGGCTATTCGGATGTTGGAAGTCATGAAGTGTCTTTTATGCACGCTTCGTGCCGCTTCCAAGAAAGACGACGTATCTGTATTTTTGTCTTTGCTTGAATTCGAGTCATAAGAGAGTTTTTTTACATCTTCGCTCTTTCAGCTGGGAAACTTAGGCCCAGCTTAGACGGGTGACCGAGTGGAAATACGAAAAAGAAGTGTCTTCGCAAGCGCCTGAGTGCTGCTGCGAGTCGATACCTGCTGTTGTAGTGTATCTTTTCAAAGGCTTCGACAGAGGCATGTTCGAACGGCGCATGTTCGGCCAACGTCAAAAGTTTCTGTGATCTACTTCTTGCTTTTGTTTCGCTATGGCAACACTACAGAGAAGAGCATCGATTGTTGCTGGGAACGAAGTAACGATGTCATATTAATACCTTTTTTTCGATAAAGATGCTTGTACTGCGCATTCTTTTGTAACCAGGCTCCCCCCCCCCCCCCCCCCAAAAAAAAAAAAAAAAGGAAGAGAAAACTGGATCCGCTTTCTAGCTGCGATGTAGCGGCCTTCGAACCATTCTTCTGCATTACTGGAACATGTCCGGGGGGGACGTCGAGCTGCATAAAAAGGCGTACTGCGAGAGAATGGAAGGTGCGGATAAATTTCAACAAAATAAAGAGATTTAACATAACAGTGAGATCTCATTGTTGGAAGCGATCTTGAACGGAACCAAAAAAAACGTCAATCTTGAGAAAATCGCATTATTCCAAGAAAGATAGGAAAATGTGAAGCACCCGTTGTCGGTGACAAACACAATAGCACGGGTGGGCTATAGCATGGTGTTTTGCCATGGTGTCGGCCAGTGGCTCTCTTTCGCTCCCTGCCATTGGCGATTTCTTTGCGTTGCCACTGAAGAATCTCGACGCCCAATGATCGGGGAAAGAATTGTATACCAAAACGTATTACGCGAAATTAAATCAACGAGATTATACTGCATGCGTGTGGTTTGGTTTCCAGAACAAGCATTTAATTCACCGAAAACCACTTGCTGCTCAGATTAATATGCAGAAAAAAGTTGTTCATACTGAAGTACATAATGGGTATACGGACGTCTTTTGATCACTGCGGAATCTTTCGTATCTCTCGCCAACAGTTGGGGTTGGGCAACGGTACCCGTTTTGTTCAAAGTATTCAGACGCATATTGAGGTTACAGTCCTAAAGATGAAACAGAGGAAAACAAATTGTTCACAAATGTCTGCTATCGCTGAACCAATGTTACCAGAAAATTTACCTGCCGATGACTTGCGCTCTCTTTCGACATAGTTATGAACATAGAAAGCTTGGGAATAGATAAGCAGGAAAAGTATTAGAACAAATATTAACTCCTTTTATATGAATTTTGTTTTCTGCGAGAATTCTGAAAGCTTCAAACTCAACGCCGAGAAAACTGACTACCAGGAACTTTAGTAAATATACCCTGACATTAATTAAACTCATTGAGTCGCGCTGTGCGGTGTAAGACACGCATATAATTCACGTTAGAAAAGCAAGCATGCGCACGCCTGGCCTGTTATTGATCGTCGTGATGTTTTATAACCGATATTTATAACCGTGATGTTTATAACCGATATGCACGGCAGAACAGTTCCCTTTTTCAGGGACATACTGGTGGGTATGCTTTCTTGTACAGTGCACTGATGCACATTGCGACTGCAAACAAACATTGTTTAGCGACCGAGTTTGTTTCGAGCACGTCGCTATATAAACACGGGTGCCTGGTTTGCCCATCCGGTCTTGCGAAATGGAGCTTCCGGGTCTTTCACACTCGTCAAACTATGAACCCGATTTCCGAACAAAAAAACCTTCCTTGACGATGTTCAAACAATAATTTCTTTTTACACCGCATTAAAACGCGGATCAAAGCAGCTTCAGCTGGTTTTCATTGAGTTGTTCCACTCAACTCCACTCTTCACATGAACGTCGATCACTGGTAAGAAAATTTTCGTGAAGCTCTTGTGTAGCTTCCCCCCTTATTTGCTTCCGTGCTGCGTTCACATCAAACATATCTCCTTATACTCCGGGAACACTTCATGCGCTGTGGCATTCCACACTGTCGTACGAATGCAGTTCACCCTTGTGTGAAAATCACAAGTGGGCACTGCTGGCCAGCAGATTGAGCCCGATGATAACGCGCGTCTACTTGATTATGTATGATATTGTTTTCATCTAGAAAAATGAAATTTTCATCAACAAGCTCAGCGAATAACATGAGTGGACGCTCTGAACTGGAGTTTCTTATGTGGAAATCCGGAAACTCTCATCTCTCCATCAGAAACCCACATATGCATTGTTTGTCCTTGTTTTAACGCAACTTTCATATAAAGCCGCAGTATTGGCAAACAACTTGAACTGTCTATGTATATTGTGGATCTCTGTGCCATCCCGATGGTTTTATTTCAAATCACAGGTAAAGTTTGTTGCACTGAGAGCGATTGACCTCTGTAAAGCCACAAAATTTTAAAATCAAATACGATGCCCCCTTTAACAACATCCATATGTAATATGCAACTCGTGCACTGTTTGTCAATAGTTATTACCGACAAGGCGCTGAAGAACATGGCGTCATTTTATTCAAATGAAATCAATTTCAAAATGCCTTTCCTAACGCACATTCCGAAGAACGTGTGATTTCTGACCGAAAAATATGGATGAATACCGAAGGCCGGCCGTTCTAACAAAGCGTTTATTGAAGTCAGATTAATTAAACGACCGGGTTTACTTACTTACTACCAGTACCTGTTAGCGTCCATTACTTTTAGTAAATTTTGGCTAAAGACAGCTACATAAGTGCTACTGTCGACTAATCTTGGATACCATGGTCATAACCCCAGCACCACATTGTTCAGTTGTTGTCTATGGCATTCAATCGTTCTCCATTGCATTCTTGCATTCATTTCATCTTATTTTAAGAGCAAAGCTCTTTAAAGGGACTGCCTACTGGTCAAAAATTTTTTTTGGTTGTGCTGAAAATGAGAAGACTGTGTGTCACTTCGGTGGTAACCAGCATGCTTTTGTCCAATAAAGATGAATTACATTTTTTATTTTGGCTCTGAAAGTCGCGAAAGTATGATAGCTAGCGTCCCCCCTACAGCAATGTGGATCAATCTATTGGTGTGAACAAAAAACTATCGCTAATTTGTATAACTTAAAACTGTATGTAATGCATTTTCGGCAGCATTCATTTGAGCCAGAGAGTAATTTTTTGCTTTTGTTCGCACGCGTTCAAAGAGGCGCCTCGTGGCGCTGCCGGCGAAACGTTCGCTTGCTTGCCTACGGTGCAGAAATGCGAGTCACGCAAGCACCGCATCTGGCGCCGCTCATAAGAAAAAGACAAACAAACTGTTTTCGAGGAAGAGAAGCGCGACTAATACGAATTTTCGAATTATGCCCGTGAGTCTAACCTAATCTAGTAAAGTTGCGTGAGTCCTCATGCGTAGAGTCTGTACCAGTATTCACCGAGGTTCTATATTGAAGATTTTTCCATTACGTTTCGCATCACCGAGGCGTCCGTGTTGGCTGTCATATCGCATATGCAACACAAAACACCTAAACATAACTGAAAGACAGCAGGGACCTTCTGTTCTTCTGTGAAGGACGTTTTTTTTTATTTATATATGAAAAATATGGGAAGGTAGGCTACATAAGAGCCGGCTATCCCAACATCATGGCAGCAATATAGGAGATACATACAAAGATAAGAAAATAAATCTTTTGATTGGGTGTAAATCGAAGAAACGGATCTATTTGATATAATAGTGAAGTCTTTGTATGCTCATCAAACCAAGCGGCTCATGTTTGTTTTAGTAGCACGTTTGGCGTGAGTGGAACCACTGCAGTTCGTTTCACAACGCTGGAGTACGAGTGTTGCTGGAACAGGCCAGCTTTACCGCTCAACTGCTGTGGTTTTTCAGGCTGACCAAACAAAGTTGGAGGTACTGTGGTAATAATACTTTGTTTGACAGTTTGCGTGAATTAAACGACCACTTCGGTACTTGTTTTATTATTAAAGAAAACTTAATGAAGCCTGCGAAAACTGCATGTGGTTCCAGTTTTGGACTTTCACCAAACGCAGATCGAAAGCAGATCGAAAGATTCTCTTTTAAAATTTCTCCTCACTTTCCGGAGAAACCGCTGCAAGGATGGGCACTTCAGATGGTGTGCTTTCTATTGCGATATAAAATAGAAAAGCGATGAAGGACGGTAGACCCCCCTAAGCGCCGGGTAGTGCGAACAGGCATTGTCATCATCATGAACCGGTACGCACTCGCTTCGTCCTCTTCAACATATGCTTCGCTTCCACAACACATGTGCGAATTTGCCCGGCGTGGAATATAATGACTATTGTGGGCGAGACTGTTACGAGACTGAAAATCACGTAACATAAAGTCACAACTAGTCGCATGATAGAAATCACGTGACATCGCGTAACAAGTCACGTGACTAAAAATCACGTAGCATTACGGGACATCTAGCCACTTGACAAAAATATATAACATCGCGTAACTAGTCACGTGACCTAAATCACGAAACTAGTCACGTGACTAGAATCACTTAACATCATATAGCAGGTCTCGTGACACTTTTTTGCCATAAACCACGTAACAACTATCCATGTGACTAAAATCCTGCAACCTCACAGAACAGCTAGGCACGTGTCACGTTCCCTCTAAAACCACGTAACAGCTAGTCACATGACTAAAATCACGTAGCATGACGCACAGTAGTCACGCGACTAGAGTCACGTAAATCACACACAGTAGCAACGTGACTGAGATTGAGTAACAACTGGTCACGTGACTAGAGAGAGGGGACAAGTGTTTTAAGAGTCCAGGGCAGACGCGGTAGTTGCCTCGCGCCCCACGTGACTAAAATCACAGAATGTCACGTAACCAGTCACGTGACCCCTTCCCGCCAGAACCACGTGACACGTCCGTCGTGTGGGAAGCCGACCGAAACCGGGGAATAGTCGTCTAGGCATACTTAGTACTACAAGCAAGAACTTGGCATTTATAGCAAAAGCTTGGCATTACTAACAAAACTTTGCAAGGTCGAACCCTAGCTCCGCTGTTGGTTTTAACCTTACGCCACAAGTGCAATCTGCGCACATTATTTTTTTCTGTTTCTTTTCTTCTTGAATTTCGCGCTACTGCGACATATTGAGCAAACACCCACTCGTCCAAGAAGTTATCCTGATGATGGCCTGTGTATGTGTTGCGATGAAGTTACGTACCGTAGGTTTTTCTGCTTCGTTGGTTTCTGACACGCTGATCGTCCAAGTGCTTGCGCCGGCGTAGCGTATGGTTTCTCCGTTTAAATCCGGACGATGTAACACGTGGTTCAGTTAAGAATTTAATACATATGTTTGTTCTGTGCTTATATCTTTTCTTTCATTCTTGACATCCACGAGCTGAACTTGTTTACAAGATTCTCAAATGATGCATGTTACATTTTTTGCTGAATAGCCATGAGCGGAAAGAATCAGCATATATATGGAACACCAGTAGCGTCTAAAAAATTGGGAAAGGAAAGTTCACGGGTGCAATATCAGTGCGAGGAAGCCAACCCACATACAGCGTACAGTTGCACCAACAATCCATGATATTGAACGCCAACGCGGGTATTGGTTTTGTAACCGTCGGGGAGATGCAATGGAGGAAGAGGAATTTCATCGTCGCTCCACACGCAAAAAGTGCAGATGAATAGGCACCAGTGTCGCAGGAGGAAAAGCTGAAAAAATGAAACGAAAATGTCTCCATCGCAGGAAATGGCCCGGAGCGCACGTTCACGTAAGCAACAACGCTAAAGCAATATCTCGGCTGTTGAATTCCGTGTTTCGGTTTCACGGATCGCGGAAATCAGTTGCACTGTGGTGTTTTTATTCATTTGTAGTTTTACTGCATAACAGAAAACGAAAGTTATTGAGCAATGCCGTTCGCGTTAGCCTCGCAGACACGCTCTTATTGGACCGTGTGAATGACGTTCCGTGTCGTTTGTTGTAGGCCTTGAAGCATTTCCGTTTTATTTGGTCAGATGTCTGCAGAAGTCACTGCTTCCTGCTGAACTACATTACCTGTTTCTTTTCTGTGCTGGTCTTCTTACGGGGTATTACCGAATAATCGACGATGTTTGTGATATCACCATTACGTCGACTTTTTCGCCCTGTCAGAGGTGAAGAGAAGAGAATACGTGATGATATAGAGGCAAAATTTCGAAGTTGGGATAATATAAGACGTTTTCCAGGGGCTCTTTTAGGGGCGAAGCTCCTTAAGTTCGAGGCTTGTACATCACTCTCCCGGTGTCCCGCGGTGTAGCCACGCTAGTGCGATGACGACGACGCTGCCATCACGACACAGCACATGCAAGGTAACCATTATACGCCATGACGATGACGATGACGCTGATGACCATGAAGAACAAGCGCGTTGCAGACCACATGTGCACATTCTCTTTCTGCCATCACGGCACAGCACATGGAATGTACCCACTATACGTCATAACGATGACGAGGACGCTGATGACGATGAAAAATAAGCGCGTTCCAGACCACACATTCTCTTTCTGCCGTGGATGAAAACGATCGTGAACGCGCTCTCACCCGCGAAAGGCAAAACGGCAACGCCGACAACAAGCTGCTACCCCGGTTGAGGACGCGGGAAGCGGTGGCTCAACGGCGGAAACACATTGTATATATTGTACACACAAGTTGTCACTCATTTACATGCGCGAGTGGGCAATATCACGGGTGATTTGCGGTAAGAACGATCCCCAGTGCTTCATTATAAACTACTTCTTGCGCAAAAATTTTCAGGACAAAGGACGAAAGAAACACGGACGGGCGCAAAAAGTACTTTTGCGCAAAAAGTAGTTTATCATGGAATACCAACTAGCTCGGACCCACACCCAGTGCTTCGCCCACTCGTCATGATTCACTTCGTGGAAAGGCGAAATTTTTTTCATGTTAATCTGACTGTGCGGTTCTTTGAATTTCATAACACGTGGGGGCTCCTATTCTACTTCAGCATTGTTTTCAAGCTCTTTTTATACTGAGAATGTCGGAACATTTAGAACCTTCAGGCGTGTCTATAAAAACCGCATGCGTGTGGTACAGGGGCAGTGCTGATTCAAAATAAAGTACGCATCATAGTCGACAGTTTCTGAAACCAACCCCCCCCAAAAAACAAACTATTCAGAAAATACAACACGCGATACTATTTGGGTCGATGAAATAGGTGACCCATTGTGGAATTAACAAGCAGCATCCACGGCCATGTCAAAAGACGCCTTGGTCAACGCTCCCGGACCAGCGTTTACGGTGTATGTATGGAGCTAATGTATTGTGGATACAATGACATCATTGCGAAGCGAAATCAAACTGTCTTGCTACTTTTATTTAACTTATAAGTGACTTCGCTGCACTTTCTTTTTATTGCGACATAGACTTGCCCTTAAGGCATAAAATGTAACCCTGTAAGTAGAGGTTGCCAGAATGAATTAGAAGGAAGACAATTAAGACGACATTGTATTTTCGTTTCCGTGCTTTCCTTTATTCTTTTATTCGCACGTGCTATTGAAGAAGTTTGCTTATAATACGGCGCACTAAACAGACCCGTTTGCTGCTGTCCCACTGCTGTGTTGAGACACTGCGAGGGAAGTGCCCCATGAGGGGGGGGGGGGGGGAGGAACCACGGCGCCAGTGCTGATTAGGTCATTTGCCAACAGTCTAATTCACTCAATTACCTAAAAATAATATCAGATACCTCTTTCTAAAGGAAACGTAGTCTCTAATACGCGAGGACTCGTCGCACTACCGAGATTCATCTAAGAGCCTATTTTTCTTTATTGCCTAGTAAAACTAAATATGTGACAAAAATCTCGGCTTGACCGTGGCTCGGCTGCGATTGATACTGCTTGGGACCAAGTGAAAAAATCTTTATAGAGCTGGAGATTCTTGTGGTGATCATGTTCGTTAAGGCAGGCGCCTGTCTGTCCTATGTACATTTTTCCACATGTTAACGGGATATTGTATAACACACCACATATGCACTTTACAAACCGAGTGCGATGCTTAACGGAGCACACATTCTTTTGTGCTGGACCTGTCATCGTTCTATCTACAGCGGCACATGCTCTCCCAACTTTACCGCGAGCGGAGAACAAAACATTTACGTCAAAGCCTTTTGAAATTTTCTTGAGCCTGCGTGATAGCCCATGAACATATTGAATGACAGTGAAATTCTTAGGCCTGTTAGTGGAGTTTGTGCGTTGCCCAGACCGTGCTGCCGATAGCTTCAAAGATTTTAGCAACCTGAAGGAAATACATGATAAGGTTGAATCTGGGAAGCCCGCATTTTCTAATCGAGCTAATTGTTCCTGAAAGCTGGCCTCGACCTTACGGGGGGCAAGACTTGTCAAGGGCGGAATTTAGAGAATTTAAGGCAATGCCGTTCTTCACTGTCTTAGAATGTCCTCAAGAATAGCTCAAGAGTGATTTTTTTGCACGCGGCGAAAAACACCAGCACATATGGTCCGGTTCAGCATACAAACACAGATCTAAAAATCTAATAGAACCATTCACTGGCAATTTAGTTGTGAACAGTGGCCCAAAGGCATTGTCTTTGAATATATTCAGTTCGTCATGCATTACGGAAGTACAAGCGTCCCTCGGCAGTATGATTAAAAAATCATCGACGTAACGAAATATCTTAACAACTAGACCGTGCACCTCCTTTTCTATCACGCGATCAACAGCAGATAAAGAGATATTACTGAGTACAGGCGCCACTTTTGAACCAATGCATATACCGTATTTTTTAACATACGGTACACCTTCCCACATAACAAAAGTAGCGTTTAGATAGAAACTGAGCAGTTCCTGGAAGGCCTCTGTCGTTACACCACACTTGCTTCTAAGCACAAGTTCATCGCTGTCTTCGGTTATGCATTGTTTTACTGAAGCCATAAGCTTGTCGTGAGGCATAGAATAAAAGAGAATAATCAGCGCTTGTCCTGTGTGCTCCTTCATCTTGTGTGTCGTTTTTCAGCGCTGCATTTTAAACCATGAAATATTTGTCTAGTGCGGGCAGCGCTCGCAGTCGACAGCTGCATTCTTCAGCGACCTTCCAGGGGCGTCACATTCATTTTTCAGTTGCGCCATGTATTCGTGAGGTCAAGCGCATTTGCTCATCGCCTTTTGTGTGCAGGTGGGCCCTTGAAAATCTGGGCCCTTTGCGACACTCCATTAATTACAACAGAACGCTTGGCTGGAAAACCAGCTATTGTTCAAACGTGAACGATGGTTCTTAGCAAACTCTCGCGAATCTTACGTCCTCGTCAGTACCAGTATCAGACTGGCATGCGCAAGGTGTTCATTCACCGCTGCACATAAGACAAAAGAAACCATGCGATTCTTCTTGTTTTCGCGTAGTATGATTTCATGAATACATCGCGCTAGGTTGTTTGAGTTCAACCATGGTGAAATTAGTTGAAGAGTCTATTGAGAATCGCACCAATATAGCTTATTCTCACACGCAGCGGTCATACCAGTCAATGTCTCTCTCACAGAATTAGCGGATTCGCGAGCATGGTTACATCATTGCTCGCGTAATTGTACTTTTGTGGACTATTTAATTTTCTAATGTCTAGATTACATTGTATTTTTCTACTAACAAATATAAGACAGTGGTATATGAAAATAGTATGAGTGAGTGAAAACCTTATCGTAAAAGTGTGTTCGGCGAAAGCGTGTGGCCATTCCACTGATTATGCCATATCTTTTTTCTTTTACACTCTCAGTGGGATAAGACACAAACCGAATGGGTGCGTGTTTTCTTCTTTAATTTTTCACCGCGAATCGCAGCGAGACGCGAGACTCATCTTCCTCCGTTCGCATGCGTTAGTATTTTCTCGCGCTTTGCGCATCGTGCAAACGCCATCCGCGTTCCAGCTCTTAAATTGACGGACCCTTTGTAAATTGGAAAGTGTATTCCGTGAATGCCTGGGTCCATTGAGACGGCGTCGGTCAGAATGATTGCAAACGCTGGGCACAGCGACGCTACGCAAGCAAAGAGCGAGCGCTGTAGAGTCCGACGCGACCGGCGTCCGTTCCCGCATCCCGGCGGCCACCTGGCTCCGTGCCAGAGCTCGGATGGACGGACAGACGGACGGACGGACGGACAGACGGACATGGACGGATGGACGGACGGACGGACGGACGGACGGACACCGGACGGACGTTAGCATGAGACATTAAAGGCTTTCGCCTTAAAGATTACACCATCTCCCGCTAAAGGGAACCATGTGTAGATGCGAAGCAGCGGGCGCTAACGCTTACACTGGCGGCGGCGTTGACGCTGGCGCTCATCGCAGCGTTGCACAGGAGAGAAACCTGGGGGGCGCAAAGCACGCAGTGATGAACCGGCGTTTCCTACTGGAACATCCGAATCGCTGCTAATGGGCAATGAGAGACAGAAGACTCGGACTGGACGCAGAGACCCGCAGTCCCCTTTTAGTTAACGCGCACGCTGCGAATTTTTTATCGTTCGACAACGCACAGGAGAAATCTCCCACCGGCACCACCTTGCAGGTCAAGATCCATTGCCATATATACGGGGTGGCCAGTGGACGGTTGTGCAGCGCGAGCTGTCGGTTTTTTCAACCAAGAAACTCGCTAGCAGACGCTGCCTGCGTCGGCGTCGTGAGGCGAGAGAGGGGGGGAGCGTAGGAGAGGGGAAGACGCGCATGCGCAGTGGGGGTGTGGACGCCGCGGGCAGGGATGCCTAGAGGAGAGAGGGGGGGAGCGTAGGAGGGGAGAAAGGGGGAGCGTAAGAAATGAGAGAGGGAGGGGACGCGCATGCGCAGTGAGGGTGTGGCCTCCGCGGGGAGGGATGCCTAGAGGAGAGAGAGAGGTGGAGAGGAGATTTTTTATTTTTATTTTTTAATGGGTTGGCGCATGCGCAGTGCGGGTGTGGACGAATGGACGGACGGACGCCGGACGGACACCGGACGGATGGACACCGGACGAACGTGAGCATGAGATATTAAAGGCTTTCTCCTTAAAACCAAAGTGTTAAGGTGGGTGGCTTCGAGGTTAGGCGAAATGTTTCATGCCTTTGCGCTTATTCAACCTCTACAACAACAAATCAAAGATTCTCAAAGTCGTTTGGGCATTCAAGTCAGCAAGGTCATTTCGAGGACAAGTTCGTTTCAAATAAAATTTCAACATTACCAGTCGCGAACTTGTTGCGATCGACTATAGAACTGGAGCAACATTCTGACAAATCTTACCTCTATGGCGATTGCACACAACGTGCGAGCAGTTTTGTGGCAAACAAAACTGCATCGTATAAGGAAGGCAAACGTGTATGTGATTGGCGCACCTGAAGGCGAAAAATTTCTACCCATCGACTTGTGCCAGGATGCTCTCACTTAAATCCATACGAATTTTTAAGAAGGAAATCTTCCCAGTTCACGAGAAATTCATCCTGCTTCGGAGTTCGAAACGAGAACGCATGCCTTTCTAGGGCGGTCGCTCTATGCATTTAGTAAACCAATAATATCTTACTAATCTGCAAGATCGGGTTTATTTAATCAACAATTAAGTCTAAGCACACAGACACCAAATGAGACTAATACGTTCCGCAGAAATCCGCGAGGCGGTAGGAGCTTCTAAGAGGGACAACGCTGTGATCCATCTATTTCTGTAGGGCGTACCTACAAGAAAAAGAATATCTGCGGATATGTTATAAAAACTTACTGATAGAACACCTCTGGCCGTAGTTTCGTCCTTTGGTGGATACATTCTTGCCGATTTTACAGTACATATCTTCTAACATCCTCCCTCATAAATAGCACTGTGCACTGTATTGATCGAATTAAAGGGATCAAAGTCGAATCCACCACGGTGGTGTACGTGCTCGATTGCTGAGCCGAAGGTAGCGGGATTGAATCCAGACCGCGGCGGCCGCAATTCAATGAAGGCGAAAGGCCCGTGTGCTGACATTTAGGTGCACGTTAAAGAACATCTGATCGTCAAAATTTCCGAAGCCATTTACTACGGGGTACCTCATAATGATGTTGGGACATAAAACCCCAACAATTAATGCTAAGCAAGTATTATAATTAGGAGTAGGAGTAATAGCATTATTATTATTGTTATTATTATTATTATTATTATTATTATTATTATTATTATTATTATTATTAAAGGCGACATCACAACATTAAGCACTGCAACTAGCACACAAAACTGCTCTAGATAAGCAGGTGATCTCGATATGAATCTGAGTACTAAAGGTGGTGTGTTCCTGAGTCGATATGATGCGAAGTGAAGACGATGGAAACAAAAGTACGTGCGTTATTCAACCCTGAATAAACACGTTTCATACAGTGAGCATCGTGCGCTGAAGATCTCAGTCTCGTTAACGTATATTTAACCAACAAGTTAGATATATTTCTAAGCACATTATCTTACATGGTAGAAGTAACATGCCGAACGAGATTATGCATGTTCTATCACATTACAAAACAATGAACTATCTTTTCATCACCTAAGGGGCGCTTAATGATCACTATAAGGGTAAGTTTCATCCGCGGGCTTCTGTGATTGTACAATTGTTGCCAAGTACCAGCTCCGATTGCGAGCCAGGAAACTGGGCACGCCGGTATATCACGCGAACGCGGACAATCGGAAGTACACCAGAGTCGCATGGCCTCCCATAAGTGCTTCCTTTAGCGCTGCTTCCTCGTCTATCATGTTCCTTACTCGAAACATTTGTGCACACGAACAATGCTCTAGGCACGCTGGTGTCGTGTTTACCGATCGTTCGACACTCGTGCACTCCTCTGGATTCTATAGTGTCGTCGATGGAGGCTTTAGATTTACGCTTCCTACTCCAGGATCTCCGTTAATCTGGTCGGGTCCGTCATTGAGCTCGCAATGGAAGGTATCGATTTGCTATGCGTCCGGAGCTATGCTGACACAGAGGGCAATTGGCAGGTTCTCGGAATCGCTGCCACTAGAGGAAACGAGTCTTATCAAACAAGCTGGGAGACTAGTTGGTGACGCATATTTTTGTTCTTTGCGAAAGCAAAGCTGCACAAACTTTACAGCGGTGCTGTAATGCTTTTCGTTAGGCCCTAACGCGTTCGCATCAACTATGATAGTCGTGAGTGGCCTCTACGTGTCCAGCACGTGTAACGAAATAACTGGGCCGGAGCGCGCTCTTTTCGTCTTCATCTTCTGCTTGGCTCCCGGAACATATGCGCCCGGCGAACGCTATCCCGCTGCGCCGATATGTCCGGCGTGGGATGCAATCACTCGAATGAGCGAGATAATGAGTACAGAGAGAGACAGAGAGAAAGAAAGGGAGAGTCAGACAGAAAGAAAGGAAAAAAATTCTTAACGAGGGGGGTTTCGAACCGGCGTACCCGCGCTCCGAAGCCGACCATCGTAACCACTCGGCTGTCCAAGCACTCTAGCCGAGCAGAACATAGCATTGTATGTCATGGTATAGCAGGGGGGGGGGAGGGAGGGTGACGAGGAAGGAAAGGAGGAAGGGAGAGAGCAAAGCATAGCATAGAAAGAAAAAGAAATAGAGAAAGAAAGGGAAAAAGATAACGAGAAGAAAGACACAAAAAAGGGAGAAAGAAACAGCCCGAAATATATAGTCAAGAAGACAAAGAAATAAAACGAAAGAGGGAGTGATAAATATAGAGAGAGCGACAGAAAATAGGCAGTGAGGAGAAACAAAAAAGATAGAAAAAGGCAGAAAGAGAAAGAAATATTTGTAGAGGGAACTAAATAAATAAAAATACACAAACAACAAAAAAATAAAGAAAATAGATAAAAGGAAAGAAACAGGTAAAGAAAGAAAAATAAAAATAAAGAGAAACAAAGAGGGACACTAAGCTCAGCCAATCCTGCAGGCTTGGCACCACTAGCGCGAAGCTGCCTTCATTTCTTTCTGACAAGCACAAAACAATGCAGTCGTGACATGTGTTCTATATACCTGTTTTACTTTTTTTTTTTTACTTAGAGGAAAGGGAAGCTTAGTACATATGTCGACGCCTTTTCCGATAGGGAACGAAGCACAAGTTTTTAATGGCTATTCAAGCAGGAGTTTAGACGCAAAAGCAAGTTTTGAAACATTGCATTTTTTTATTCATATGGAAACAACAAAATGACTAAGTGAGTTCTATACTCATTTTGTACATATCTTCTAACTTCGCATGAACACCTTTGTGTAGATTGATCGGTACTGTTCGAATACAGAGTGATCAGTATTCATAAAAATGAACGATGCGAATGGCGAATGGCGAAGAGTTAATTAGAAAGTTTTTTTTTGTCATTCTGCCTGTCTCTCTTGAAACCTTTGCACGCGAAGCTGTACGCTTAAGGCTAAACTGCATGCTGCGGAAGCAGTGAAACGGAGGAGGAATCATAGAGGGCGAAACAGAGAGCTTATTTACCGTAAAACCAACGGTTACACTGTGGTGATACCAGTGGAAGTTGAAAAGATTGTACACATGAAATTCAGTAGAGGCGTTACTGCAAAAGTAAGCAAGGCGATTCTTACTACGAAAAATGAAAGCTTGTCGTGAAGTCCATTTGTTCCGTGTTACTTTTTATACAATCTGCAGCATCTGGAGAGGCAGCACTTGGCAAATACTTCTCACTAGTCAGTTGTGGACGTGCTTTCTCGACGCGAGCTGACACGCGTTATTTCTACGGGCACGGGCTGCCTCGCCTCGGTAGAAGGGCTGCATCAGTGCGTGCCCAGCATGTTGTAGGCAGGCACAGTACCCGCAAATAGTCCCTACCATGTCACTTACGCGGGATCCCAGCTGTCGAGAAAGCGCGTCTTTATTGCCCCAGACGTGACGCCACTGCGGAAGTGCTATCATCATATAGGCTCTCAAGTCCACGTGGCTAATATAAGCTCCGAAGTGGACGGAAGTTATGGAGATCACTAGCTGCGAGGCCAGACTATGCCGTTCTCGTAGAAACGTAAACATGTCGTAAACACAATCCAGTTACTCCAAGAGTAAGAGAGTAGTGTATGAGAACACCCGGATATGAGTGCCGGGATTACATTAGTTTCTTTCCTGTTCTCGGGTGCCCACTTCGCGATCGGAGTACTGTAAACAACGGTGTTGCGCTGGTTGAACACCTCGACCAGCGAGAATTTTGCAGAACTAACAGAACTTGCATCTCTTGAGGTATGTGCCTTAGATGTCTCGTTGAACACTAAAATTGACAGTCAGCGTTGGTGGCGTCGGCAGCGTCCCATGGTGTCGGCGTTAACACGAGTGATACAAAATACTATACCTGTGGACGTCACCATGTGACGTCTTATTGTGACGTCATTAACACATTGTGACGTCATATGACATCAAATATTTGTGCAGTCATTGTGACGTCAATACGACTTCACCTAACGATACGTCACATGCTGACGTCGTCACATGGCATCGTCGCTTGGTCTAATGTGGGTCGATCACAGAGGCAGTGCAAATCTACGTTAGGTGCGGAAAGCTTTAGGAGTGAGGCGCGGGAGGTTCAATACGTCGACTGAGAGTAAATAGAAGGAGATGGCTTTGGCCTTCGACTCGTCATAGGTGAATGCATCAGGCACCAATAAGCTCCTTTCTTTAGCGAACTGAGCATGACGACTACTAATGAGCCAGACACTTCCTCAAAAAGGCCCGCCTGCGCATTCCTTACGCGGTCTATTTATACTAAAGAACCTTGCTATGGCATTCCTCATTATTATGTCTTTCAGCAATTCTAGCCGCGGTGGACTATTGGTTGTGTGTACGGCTGCTCAGCCGAAGGTGGTGGAATCGAATGCGGGCGGCGGCGGCCGCTTTCGTTGGAGGCAAGTTGTCTAAATTTTCATAGCACGGCAACGTCGTCTCTCATAATCAGGTCTTGGCTTTTTAATGGGAAACCTTACCAATTATTATTACCTCCTTCAGCAATGAATGAGCGAAACTGGGAGACATGGGAGCTTGTACGTCCTAAATCGTTTCTAAATATTGTTTCTCAATATACAAAAAAAATCTTGTTAACGCGCTTTAACCATGGTCCTGAAATGAAATCGGTCTGTTAAGAATACCATACTCAAGGAACAGTGGGCTGTTCCTTGCTTTGACCGATATCCACCTTAATGACCGATCAACATTATACAGATATTCTTTCAACCTATCATTTAAACAACAACCCGTTTGGCCAACGTAATATTTTCCACATGACAGGGGCAGATAGTAAACTACATCACGAAGACAATCCCCTCTTAAATTTATTTGCGTTGTAATAATGAATTTTTAATCAAGCGCGCGACAGACACCTCGTCGCGCTCGTCTTTCCCGGTGCATATGATGGTAACATAATGGCACCTAAGTGACACTAGGACAAAGTGGCAGCAGGATATTCTGTATATGCGGCTCAAGAAAAGGTTTTTTCACTGAGCACATCATCAGTATCGACATTCATGCTTATGTCACGGGCGTACCGGGGGCACTTTCCCGGAGCATTGCGCTGAAATGCAGGCAGCGAACGATTATCGACTAATTCGGGAGCCGGAAGTACCATTTTTTTGCTTGCTAATAGTGACTAGAGGGGCTCTTACGTCACCCACAACGCCAACATCCATTACATTTAGATTCAGTTCTTTGTTAGGGGACACGAATGAAGCAAACGTATGCATCCTTGACCCGAAGTTGGCGTGCAGACATGGACACACGAGAAGAGATAAAAACAACATATCAATAGTTATCTAGGTTACCGTTTGCGCAAATCCGTTTGCCTTATGATATTGGAGGTAAGCAGCTTCATACTTTGTACTTGTGGCTTTGGTATACTTTGTGGTTTGTGGTATACTTTGTGGAAGTACTTTGTGGCTATGGGTATATAGTTATAAAGCGCTGAATTTTTATTTTTTTTTTTTATGCGGGCTAACCTATTAATACGCGCCAGAAAATTAGCTGCGTTCTTTATAATGAGATCGCTCGACTGCCTTGCAAATACGTCCCTGTTATATCTTTTAATAAACAGGACAGGCACCTGTCGGTGCTCTGGCAAAGAGTAGAAACACCTTTATGTATGTTCTCTTCATTTCTTTTTTAGAGATGTTTACTGCTTCTACGTTTAATGACTGGATGTAATATTTTCAGCTGTTTGCTGGAATTTCCTCCACGCGTACTTGGTATTATCCATTTCACTTCTGCTGTTTTCGGTGACTATACTTTGCGGCAACAAGAAGGAAACCCTGAATAGTGTCATATTAAGCTACCGAAAGCTGAAAAAAAAAAAACGATGAGAACACACAAAACGTACAAAAAATTGCGTTCCTAGAACTTTTAGTTAGCTGGTGATATCACGTGCACCGGTTTTTGATCCTATAACGTTGCACATATTAAATTCGAGACACTGAGTTCCTATCCTGCAAGGCTCGTCTCTTTGGTTATTGTCTAGTTTATTACCTTCAACTTTTGACATTGCACCGCCTTTAGACAAAAAAATCCATTTCACGACATATTCTGCACTATAGCATTCAATTACCGAGGCAGCTGCTGCTTATAAAGTACGTAGATTTGTCTCTCGTCTGAACCATCTTTCTTGGGATGGATTTGCCGTAAGGCCTATATGAAAATCAAATTTGACAGCAGTTGTTTTCTGAGAACAAGCCCAACTTTTCTGACGTCGAGCGTTGAAGAAACCGTCGCTTGTAAACTATTCTTTAGAGTCAGCTTTTAGTGGTCAACAGACTTGATATTTTGCGTAAAC
>JALIZH010003083.1:0-11012 GCA_030522465.1 Rhipicephalus appendiculatus | reverse complement strand
TCGGCTACGGCATCAACTACGTCAATACTTCCTGGAAAATACACTGACACATAAGGGGCTCCAACCACGACGTTTGGAAATTGTTAAAAAATTGCTGCAGATCCACGAAGTGAATGCTGATGATGAAGCGAAGCTCCATTGGCTAAATGACAAATATTATCAGGAATGTCTATGAAGTCCATCTGTCCGTCCGTCCATGCACGGACAGACGGATGCACGGACAGATGCGCCGGACGGACGGACGCACGGACGGACTGATGAACGCACGGATGCACGTATGCACAGACGGACGGACGGACGGATGGACGGGCGGATGAACGGATGCACGCACGGATGGACTAACGGACGGATGGACGGACGGACAGATGCATGGACAGAGTACGGTCTATTTTAAACCTATATATGCGCGCTATGAACGCTCAATGTAAGGTATATATAAAACCTGTGTTTCGGTCCGACGGGCCGCTACGACAACAGCGTCAACGGACATCGTGATTGCTTAAGGAGCTTCGCTCCTAAAAATAAATTGCACCGATCTCCCTCGTACAGGACAGAACAGAGCATAGATGCATGAGAGCACTAGAATACCTTGGAGGATATGTTTAGTTACATGTGTGTGGATACCAGTGGACACCAACTTTATTCGCCGACGTGACCACCACATGACCTGACGTAGTGGAAAGTTCAAACGCGGCAAGTGTAAAAGTAAAAGTGCGTATGTTTATATTGGTGTATATTGGTGTAACTTCGTGTATATTGGTACCACAAGCTGCACTTGTAGGCAGAAGCAGCACAACATGGTGATTCATTCGAAAGTGATTGTGAAAATACCACACGAACGAAATAGGCCGTTTGCATTCTCTAGCATCACGACTAGCGACGCGGAATGTTTCGCTTTTCCCATACAACGCTTTCATCAACACAGAGCTTCCCTAGAATAACTGCGAAGGACAGGAAAAGCTTCTTGATTCGACTCCCCTTATTTCGGAAAATCGGACAATTCGAAGGTGTTCTCTAGTCCCGGACATCATGTGCATTGTTTCCTGGCATCAAACGCTTGTTAATTTGGTCAAATGTCTCCTCAACTCGGTTAAGTCGGAAGATCATCGAAGCGCATCAAGCACGGAGCAACGCATATATGCGACCGGAAGGAGCGAAAATAGCGTTTGCGGGCCACCGAAGCGGGCGCCATCCTTCAGAGACGCTTGGTTGCCATCCACAATCTTAGCACAAACTGTCCGCCGCGGTGGTATAGCGGTTAGGGTGCTCGGCTGCTGACCCGAAGGTCGCGGGTTCGATCCCGGCAGCGGCGGTCGCATTTCGATGGAGGCGAAATGGTAGAGGCCCGTATACTGTGCGATGTCAGTGCACGTTAAAGAACACCAGATGGTCGAAATTTCTGGAGCCCTTCACTACGGCGTCTCTCATAATTATGTCGTGGTTTTGGGACGTTAAACCCAAGAAAAAAAAACTTGGACCATCTCCCCGAAGGCAACCCTGATGGGATGCGAAGCAGCAGCGGTGCGCCCGGCGTTGACCCGGTTGAAACGGGCGTCATCGCAAGATAAACGAGCCGAAAGTGTTTCCACTCGACGTGCGGTCGAGCATTGCGGGCGGTGGAGAGGGTGAAGCGAGAGAGAAGTGACACGTTCAGAGGTGTTGCGAGCGGGCGGAGCAGCCGGCAGCTGCGGGCGGTGCCGCAGGCATGCTGCGGGTGAGGGAGAGAGTGACGTCAGCGCGCACCTGCGAGGGGAGCGTGACGTCAACGCGCAGCTGTGGCGTGACCTACATGGCAACGCTGCAACACCTACGGCGAGGGGAACGCGTTGCGGCGCATTCGTACGGACGCACGTAACGTACGGCGTTACACACGTGAGTCAAAGAGCTGCTTCGCATCTAAAAAATCTTACCACAATCACGCTGTTGGCGCCTAAGGCTTCAGTAACTGCGTGAAACTTGTTTAGGCTTTGATTTTACTCGGCACGCGCGATCTTCATGGGCGCTATCTACGATCGCGTCGATAACTGCGACATGTTCTAGTTTGGTTTTTGCCGCATGCCGCACGGAACGTCGGAAAGATTGGCCACGTGATGTGTCAGTACAGTGAAGAACAACTGGTCCAGTTTTTGAAAGATTTTGGAGTCACGTCAGCCCACCGCCAAGAAAGATACAATCGTCTGGAAAACAGCACCGTATTATGTCGCCCTTTGTACAGCGTAGGTAATTAAACACTTTAGAGGTGACAAATCAATGCCTGAGAGAATCTATTTGGATTTCACCATTCACCCAGTAGAAGAATTCCTAGGTCCAGCCTTAAGGTGTTACAACTCTCAAATGTTTGGACACTTGGCGAAAAACTGTCATGGATCGCGTCAATGCAAGATCTGCTCGGATAACCATGATTATAAGGGATACAAGCGTGTGCGACAAAGTGCGTAAATTGCGCAAGTAGTCATACTGCTTCGTTCGCAGGCTGCCCACAGAACAGGGCAGCGCTCATTCCAATTCGTCCTCATTCATCCAGCAGTCGTCCTCCGGAAGTAAGAAACAGTTCATGGGAAACAACCCGGATGCATGACGCCTGTTACGAACCTCGATGTGGTATATCCTTCGTCTAATCGCAATGTGGTATATCCTTCGTCAAATCGAGCGTAGGACAGGAGAGAGAGGGGGGGACGCGCATGCGCAGTGGGGATGTGGACGCCGCGGGGAGGGATGCCTAGAGGAGAGAGAGAGGGAGAGGAGGCTTTTTTTAAAGGGTTTGCGCATGCGCAGTAAGGGTGGTCAGGACGCACACCATAACCACCACCACCACCACCACCGGATTGAACTTCGCCTTAAGCTGCTTCGCATCTAATATACGTCTTATGGGTCAGTATTGAAGCAGTCTGCTTGGGAAGTTCCCAGAGTCAGCGGAGTCATCCATGTATTTCGTCAACTGAAGGTCACACTATGCAGCAACATCCGCGAGTAAACCGATAACCTCAGCAATCTCCTCGATACGTCCCAGCTAACACCACAGGAAGGAACACCGGCGACCTGGACAACCGTAAAATCAGGAACGTCGGCGTTCCAGGAGAACACTGCGTCTCTGAATGTGACACAGTTGATAGTGCCGATGCTGTTCGCTGCTGTTCGAGCAATCGTCGCTGCTCTACGGCAGGGGAACACGATTCGAGAGGCAGAAGCGTTAGTATCTATGAAGCCACGAATGGGTCATCTGACTACGTCAGTGCTTTCGTTGGCTGATGATGAATAGCCGTTATGAAAATACCGCAATATTTCAGTGGAACGCTAAAAGCCTTCGGTCTCAATGAGTTGCTTTTCGCAAGTCAGTCGCAGAATACAGCTTCCCTGTACTTTGTTTACGGGAGGCTGGCGTGTGTGATAACTTAAGGCTTTCGAATTACGAACTATATAAGTCAACTCGCCCAGCTGGAAACAGTGAAAAAACGCTATGTCTTCGAAAATACTTGCCTTATCATTCCATTTATTCAAGTAACTCAGACTTGTTTTAATATGTTGCCCGCATAATATCTCTCACCAACATCTGCATTACAGTAGTGAGCATATTGCCACGCGTGTTTCTTTCGCTGTATTCGGTTTACGCCCACAAACACCGTCAGCAATGCTCAGCGCAAACCGCGCCTCATTGTTCGAGAAGCTTCGCGATTATTGTAGATCGTTTTGTTAAGATCGCGTGAAGACTCGAGCTTATTTCAGAGCTTACGCGACGACCAGTGATAAGGCTGGATTTTTCGATGATACACGTGTAAATGCCGACGCGCTTCAGCGCTAGTCACGTTTTCGACGGCGCTCTGTTCGCCGCTATCATTGTACATCGTGCCTTGCTTGCTGTAATATGACTTTCCGTTTCCCAGCCACAAGTTCGGCCAGATAAAGAGTTTTATCTTGGACACGTCGCCTGCTGCCTTCGTCGACGTCACAACCACGCGGCATCTGGTCGAGGTGCCACTTCTTTCATGTACCGGACGCCCCCTCAAGCCGTGAACCTAGCACCAGTCGCAAAGAAAACGTCGACGACAACCCCGAGCAGCGAACAAGCCGCAGGCAACAAGGTCTACCACCGGAGTACGGGCCCCCTACCCGACAAGACTCGGAAGACCAAGGCCATGACCTCGACTGCGGCAACGATGACAGCCGCTGCGCCACCGCCCGCGATCGTGATGCAGCAGCCAAGGGAGCCACCGACTTTCCGTGGATCATCGTTTGAAGACTCGGAGACCTGGCTGGAGACGTACGACCGAGTGGCCACTCTCAACCACTGGGATTTGGAAGAGAAGCTGCGTCGCGTCTACTTCTACCTGGAAGACGCGGCGAGGACCTGGTTCGAGAATCGGGAGTCTGCACTTCAAACCTGCGATCTCGTCTGCGGTACATTCCTGGACACGTTCAGGAGCATTGCCCGCAAAGGGCCGCGTCTTTGCTGGAGACACGGGTACAACTACCGAACGAGACGTCACGATCTTCGTCGAAGAAATGACGCGGCTGTTCTGCCATATTGACGCGGGCATGCCTGAGGAGAAGAAAGTTCGTTTCCTCATGCGAGGGGTGAAACAGGAGCTCTTCGCAGGATTGATGAGAAGCCCACCGAAGACCGTTTGAGGAATTCCCCTCGGAAGCGACTACGATCGAAAAGACGCTGAAAATGCGCACATGGCAATTCGATTGCCGGTCGACGCCAGGCTACGGAGACATTCAATCCCTATGCTCAGATGACCGGCGCGAGACCATAAGAGCCGTGGTTCGAGAAGAACTTCGCCGAATGATGCCGTCGTGCCAGCCCCAAGTTGCCTGAATCGCCGACATCGTTCGAGAAGAAATCAAGCAGTCGCTGGGAACCGCTGAACCACCACAGCCTCAGCCGCAAGCCATGAGCTACGCCGCTGTTGCCCGACGCGATGCTCCCCCTCCACGCCCACGTCAAGAGGCCACAACGCCGTATTTACGTCGCCAGACACCACCGCCCCCGCCACCGACGCCACATCGCCCTCCTGCCGGCCAGCGCTACTCTCCGAGGAAGACCGACATTTGGCGCACCCGTGACAACCGCCCACTCTGCTACCACTGCAGGAAGGCCGGCCACACCTACCACCGCTGCCAGTACCGACAGATGGGGCTACGCGGTTTCGCCGTCGACGTGCCGCGTCCGCAGCCAGGCGAACGGCCTCGCGATATCGACGACTACCTCACCGGAACACAGTGGCAAGAACGACGACCTTCCCGCTCGCAGTCGCCCGGCCGCTACATGTCTCCACACCGCCGGCAGTACACTGGCCCAAACCGGGGCCGGCCGCCTAGCTCGTATCCGGGAAATTAAGGGTACCAACCGTTGCTGTACGGCGAAATGCCGAAGAGCCTCCGCGACCGCGGCCGCCGACGACGACAACGCGACGAAACCTGCAGAACACGAGGCGAAGCAGACGAAGTCCTGCCGACAAAACGTCGCGGACCGACGAAGACGTGACGACGCAACAAAGAAGCAGCGCAACAAATCGGCGCCGCCGTGACGCAACCGTAACGCACGACGACGAACCAGCTACCACGACGTAATATTCGACGGCCACATCGTCACCGCTCTCATCGACATTGGAGCAGACTATTCCGTCGTCAGTGGGCCTTTCGCGACGAATCTGGAGAAAGTGAAGACTGCATGGCAAGTCCCTGAAATCCGGACCGCGGGGGGTCATTTAATAACGCCGACCGGTGTTTGCACAGCAATAGTCATCATCAATAACCGGACATATCCCGCCAGCTTTCTAATCCTACAGCACTGCTCCAGGGATGTTATACTTGGGATGGACTTCCTAAGTCAACACGGCGCTGTCATCGACCTGAGGTCTGAGTCAGTAACACTAACCTCAGAACACACGCTGCTGACCCCCACGACGCCAGAAAACCACGCATTGGATGTACTGGAAGACCAAGTCACCATTCCGCCTTGTTCCAGCGTCATCATTTCTGTCGGCACTGAAGCACCCGCACACTTTGAAGACATCATCGAGGGCGACGAGCACCTGCTCCTGAGCCGTCAGATTTGCGTTGCAAGAGGTATAGCCGAGCTACGTCATGAGAAAGAGAACGAAATGGTGACAACCTTCAGCCGTGAATACAGGCACCTCAACATTGGTAAGACGGTCACCTAGAGGGAGGAATTCGTGGACGCCAGTAATTCTGTCGCCTTCTTCGATGCTACCAAACCTGCTTCGACGAATGAAGGTCCCCGACCAGATTTCGACATCAACCCGAACCTTCCGCAGTGCAAAACCAGCTCAAGGCCCTGCTCCTGCAATTCCAGGACTGCTTCTCGTCGTCGTCAAAAGTTCGACAGACCCCGGTCGCGAAACATCGCATCATAACAGTAGAAAGTACCTGACTAATTCGTCAGAGCCCGTACCGAGTTTCGACGCGCGAACGCGAGGCCGTGAAGAAACAAGTCGACGAAATGCTACGCGACGACATCATTAAGCGGTGCAAAAGTCCGTGGGCGTCACCTGTGGTGTTATTGAAGAAGAAGGACGGAACCCTTGGTTTCTGCGTCGATTATCGCCGCCTGAATAAAATTACTAAGGACGTATACCCGCTCCCACGGATAGACGACACCCTGGATCGACTCCACAACGCGAAGTACTTTTCGTCGATGGACCTCAAGACCGTCTACTGGCAAATCAAAGTCGACGAGAGAGACCGAGAAAAGACTGCCTTGATAACACCAGACGGCCTCTTCGAGTTCAAAGTCATGCACTTTGCTCTTTGCTGGCTCCTGCGACTTTCCAATGCGTTATGGATATGGTGTTGGTTGGGTTGAAGTGGCAGAGGTGCCTCGTGTACTTGGACGACGTCGTTTTGTTTGCCTCAAACTTCGACGAACACCTCCGGCGCTTTGAAGCTGTACTTCAAGCAATCGAGACCTCCAGACTAACCCTGAAGCCAGAAAAGTGCCCCTTCGCATACGAGAAGCTCTCGTTCTTGGGCCACGTCATCAGTAAGTCAGAAGTTCGCCCCGACCAGCGGAAAGAGCTGCCATCACCGCCTTTCCGCCGCCCACTGACAAAAAGGCCGTGCGCCGATTTCTCAGCTTGTGCGCCTATTACAGACGCTTCGTCAAGGAATTTTCAAGGATCGCCGAGCCGCTAACGCACCTCACGAAGACCGACTTCGAGTTCCGGTGGGAAACGGCGCGAGTTCAAGCATTTCAGGAACTGAAACGACGCCTACAGAGGCATCTGATACTTGCGTATTTCGACGAATACGCCGATACGGAAATCCTCACCGACGCAAGCAGCGTAGGACTTGGCGCCGTTCTTGTGCAGAAGACTAACGGAGAAGAAAGGCTTATCAGTTATGCTGGCCGGTTAGCTATCCAAAGCAGAAGGCAACTATTCCACAACAGAAAAAGAGTGCCTTGCCATCATCTGGGCTACGTCAGAGTTTCGCCCCCTACCTCTATGAAATGCCCCTGACAGTTGTGTGCTGGCTAGCTAACTTGAAAGACCCTTCAGGTCGTCTCGCCCGATGGAGTCTGAGACTGCAAGAATTAAACATTACCGTCATTTACAAGTCCGGAAGAAAACAGTCCGACGCCGACTGCCTCTCTCGTGCCCCAGTCGACCTACCACCACAGGATGACCAGGATGATGAATGCTTCTTGGGAACCATAAGTGCCGACGACTTCGCCGAACGACAGGGAGCCGACCCAGAACTGAGGGGCCTTATGGATTACCTCGAGGGCAGCTCCGCCGTTGTCCCGAAGCTATTTAAGTGACCACCGGCGTGGTCTGTCTTGCGAAACGGTGTTCTTCAAAAAAACTTCTCAGCACTTCGAGCGAAGTACCTTGTTATGGTGCGTTCCGCATTGCGGCCAGAAGTCCCTTCAGGCTATCCACGACGACCCCACCGCTGGACACCTGGCTCTTTCCCGCACGCTCGCCAGAATACAGGAAAAGTACTACTGGCCGCGCCTTGCCGTCGAGGCTGCTGGTTACGTAAAGACTTGCCGAGAATGTCAGCGACGGAAGACACCATTGAATAGGCCAGCCGAACTTCTTCAGTCCATCGAGCCACCTCGGTGGCCGTTCCAACAAATGGGATGGATTTACCGGAGCCGTTCCTTACCTCGAATTCCGGAAAGAAATGGATCATCGTAGCTACCGACTAACTCACCCGCTACGCCGAGACAAGGGCCCTGCCCAAAGGCAGTGCATCTGAAGTGGCCAAATTCTGTGTTGAAAACATCGTCCTGCGTCACGGCTCCCCGGAGGTCCTCATCACCGACAGAGGTACGGCCCTTATTGTGGAGCTAACTCAGGCGATTTTGAGATACAGCCAGACAAGCCACCGCCGGACGACGGCGTACCACCCACAGACCAATGGCCTCACCGAGCGGCTAAAGAAGACAATCGTCGACATGCTGGCCATGTAAGCTCACGTCGAGCACAAGACGCGGGATGCCTTTCTTCCGTACGTGACATTCGCATACAACACGGCCGTCCGAGAAACGACGCAGATGCCGCCATACAAGTTGGTCCACGGAAGGAACCCGGCCACGACGCTCGACGCCATGTTACCCAATGTCGCCGACGAGGAAAATCTCGACGTGACTGTGTACTTTTAGCACGCCGAAGAAGCCCGACAAGTCGCCCGACTACGCATCAAGAAACAGCAGACGACAGACAGCCGCTGTTACAACCTTCGACGACGCTTCATGGAATACCAGCCCGGCGACCGCGTTTGGGTGTGGACTCCGATATGCCGACGTGGACTTAGTGAAAAAAAAAAAAAACTTCCCATCTCCCGCTAAAGGGAACCATGTGTGCATGCGAAGCAGCGGGGATATGGCTGGCTTGAGCGGGAGAAACGACACCGCTCTCGTTTCGCGGCAGCGGCCCGGGCGCTCATCGCGGCTGCACAGGAGAGAGAATTAGGGCGCGCGCGCTCCGTCATTTTCATACCGCGGAACTACCGTGGCGCCCCCACCGGAGTATGCAGCTGTCGCACCACCTGTCGTGCGCTCCGCTCCATAGAGGATTCCTAGAAGAGAGATTGGGGGGGCGGACCGTGGAGAGGAGACAGAGGGGGAGGGGACGGGCATGCGCTGTAGGTGTGTGGGACGCGAGAGCCGCTCCGTAGAGTATTCCTAGAGTAGAGAAAGGGGGGGGGGGACGCGCATGCGCTGTGGGGGGTGTGGGACGCGGGGGGCCGCCCCGTAGAGTAGAGGATTCCTACAGGAGAGAAAGGGGGTGAGCGTAGGAAAGGACAGAGAGGGGGGGAGGGGACGAGCATGCGCTGTGGGGTGTGCGGGACGCTGGGGCCGCACCGTAGAGTAGAGGATTCCTAGAGGAGAGAAAGGGGGTGAGCGTAGGAGAGAACAGAGAGAGCGGAAGGGGACGCACATGCGCTGTGGTGATGTGGGACGCGGGAAGGAGGGACGGCTCCTTTCTCTCTATCTTTTGTTACAATGTAACAGCTGCCTTGCTCAAAGCACGCTATCGAAACATTTTTGTGTACGCATTACCCGCCTCCGGCTGGGTAAGGCATACACAAAACACTTTTTGTACAAAACTCCACGAGAAAAAGAGTCCAGAATGCGCATGTGGACACCATGATGAAGATGTCCAAAATATTTTATTAGAATGCTGGTGATATCAGGACGGAACACGACAGCTAATAAGCGATTTATTGGAACTGGACCATAGGCCCTTCAGTCTCCGACAAATCCTAGGCCCATGGCCAACGCGCCCCCTTACAAAAAGGCGTACTACTAGCAGTCAACAAATTTCTAGAAATGAGCGGTATACTTGAAAATTATCGAGAAAACTGTTTAGATAGATTCTATAGTGCCTATACTGCTCCTTTTTTTTCTACTTTCTTGTTAAAATGTAACTGCTGCCTTTCGCAAAGCACGCCCGAATGACTGGGACCTATTTCGATAATGTTAGAACCTTTCGATCAGATTACGTGCTGAGCGCTAACATTGCAATTAGTTCTGGAACTTATGCGGCGCCTAACGATAACGCTGAAATCTTCGATGATACATGTATAAAAGCCGACGCGCTTCGACCGCTTGTCAGTTTTAAAGACGACCGACGCTCTGTGCGCCGCCGATACCAGTGTACAGCGTGCATTGCCCACTGCAATTTGCGTTTCTGTTTCACGGCCACAAGTTCGGACAAATAAAGGGTTTCACCTTGAAGGCGCCGACTGCTCCCTTCTTCCATGTCACGACCCCGCGATAGTACATATGTTTGGACCTGAGCGCGTAGCGGTTTGTGTCACTTCATGTGAGAACTCATTCTCCGTCCCTATTACTGAACTTTCCCAATATGAGTGCTGTTGGGTCACTGGAAGTTGTGTGGTGTTCATTTACAGCATATATGGTGTTTGTGTAACTACAGTTTATTCAAACGACAGTGTTATGTGACGGGATGGTATTTTGTGTTTTGCTTTCTTTTGTTATACGAACGTACTCACACGAACTCTTCCTAGCTGTTGTCTTTTTTTTGTTTTTTTACATTGCTATGCTTTTACATATCCTATCATTCGTGATAAGGAGTAGCTGGCGCTATACAAAAGCGCCATCTCCTAAAGCAGATTTATGTAGAGGCACACGATAAAAGCTGGAAAACATGCTATCAGGTCAGTTTCCGTAACACACCCCAACGTAAGCAGCCCATCCCACAATAATACAACCCCGAATAACAATGAATTAATCTACGCAAGTTTATAATCCAAATCCTTCGAACTTGTGTCGGGAATTCTTGAGTAAAATCGCACGAAATATATTTAATAGCGAGTTGTCCTATTTTTATCGGTATGAGAAGGAGAGAGTGCAAAATACAGGCCGTTTACTTTCGAGCCGCATACAATGCAGTGGCTAAGGACAATCACAATGCATGAAATAACACGTAACAAATGCCTTCGCTCTTTTATTTCATTTACTCATTTGATTGATTATAATAACGCCATGGGCAAAGGCAATGAAGAAGAGCGTA